>PVKC010020468.1:0-18486 GCA_004027635.1 Crocidura indochinensis
AATAATAATAATAATACTGTCAATCAAAAAAGTAACAAAAATAAAATAAAATGAGCTAAATGATTTCTTTTTTCTTTTTTTTATTTTAATCATATTGGCTTACATATTGTTGACAATCATATTTTAGGTACAGATTAACATAAAATCAGGGGAGTTCCCATCACCAAATTGTCCTCCCTCCACCTCTGTTCCCGTCCTACTTCCCATATCCTCTTCCCTGTCCCCCGGGGTTGCTAAAGTAAGTGGTCCCCTCTGTGCCTAGTTTACCATTTAGTGAACTTACACCTGCTTGGTCTTGGTACCCTCCTTTTACCCCCTAATTGGGAGGTGGGAGTTAGTTCAAGTTATATGGATTTGTTTAAAAAAGAGGAAAGTGATAACCTGAAGAGAGAGAAAAAAAAGAAAAAATAAATAAAGGGATCAAATACTCCGGAAATGGGCGGAGTCTTTCTAGAGGCTTTCATCCTTGGTTTGAGAGATGGGAGTAGGGGAAAAACAGGGTGACACAGCACAACCGTACATAAAGAATTATCAAATAAAATATCCAGTGAGCATCCCCCCCAAAAAAGGGGGGGGTAAATACCATATAGAGGCCATGGTATTGAAATAGAAATGTGACCGATCACTTAATAAAGGAAAAGAAGAAAATAAATAAATATAAATGGAGACATCCACTTCAGTAGCCAAACCTCAACAATGAGGTCAACAAAAGATAGATAAGTAAATTAAAAAAAAATTATTGTTTTGTGCTTGTTTTTTTTTCCCTTCCTGCAAATGCACAGTAAATATTGGGGTCAATCGAAAAGGAAGACTTTCATTTCTAAAATTCTATATCTATAAAAATCAAGCTATTTCTTGCACTATTTTTACTCTGATACCACGTATTTGTATAATATTAGTTTCTGCTGATATTTTTCTTTTTAAGTGTGCCTGTTTCCTGTTTTAAAAACTTTATTTGAGTAGACATATTTAATATTTACAACAGAAGGTGTAAATAATCCCCTCAAAGTTATACAGCAGTTGAAAAGACAATATAAAATTTGTTTTCAGGGGCCAATGAGGTGGTGCTAGAGGTAAGGTGTCAGCCTTGCAAGCGCTAGCCAAGGAAGGACCGAGGTTCGATCCCCTGGCATTCCATATAGTCCCCCCAAGCCAGGGGCAATTTCTGAGCGCTTAGCCAGGAGTAACCCTGAACATCAAAACAGGTGTAGCCCCCCCCTCAAAAAAAAAAATCTGTTTTCAATATATCTGGTTGAATGACTCCTATGAAAGCATCAAATAAAAGAACTATTTATATATAAACATTTTACTATTAGAGAAACCTTTCAAGAAAAATATGATAGTCAATAAATTCAAAAGAAGTAACTGAGGGGGCCAGGCGGTGACGCTAGAGGTAAGGTGCCTGCCTTGCCTGTGATAGCCTTGGACGGACCGCGCGGTTCGATCCCCTGGTGTCCCATATGGTCCCCCAAGCCAGGAGTGACTTCTGAACGCATAGCCAGGGGTAACCCCTGAGTGTCAATGGGTGTGGCCCCAAAACAAAACAAAACAAAAAGAAGTAACTGAAGACTAGAGCAAAAGTACAGTAGGTAATGCACTTGCTCTGCATGTAGCCAACTGAGGCCACCCCTGCCACCAGACCTACCAGAAACAAACCCTGAATGCAGAGGCAAGAGTAAATCCTCAGGGCTGGAGAGATAGCACAGTGGTAGGGCATTTGCCTTGTATGCGGCCAACTCTGGAGGGACCTGATTCAATTACCATCATCTCATATGGTCCCCCAGCCTGCCAGGGTGATTTCTGAATGCAGAGCCAGAGTAACCCTTGAGCACTGCTGGGTATATCTCAACAACCAATCAACAAATCAAAAATAAATAAAGTTAAAAAAGTAAAAAAGAGTAAACCCTTAGCACCAAAGACTGTTGTCCCAAATGAAAAATGAGAATCAATAGGAGCCGAAGCAGTGGTGCAAGGCGTCTGCCTTGTGCATGTTAGCCTAGGACATGGTTCGATTCCCCCGGCATCCCATGTGGTCACCCAAGCCGGGAGCGATTTCAGAGTGCGTAGCCAGTGAACCCTGAGCATCAACGATGTGACCGAAAAACCAAAAATAAATAAATAAATAAATAAAAAGAAACAACTGACTGATAAATTTAATTTTATTACATTAACAGAACTTACCTGCTGGGAAAGAATAGTTACAGCTTCTTTATGCTTTGTGTCCCTTAAGTTAACTCCATTAACAGCCAAAATAGCATCTCCAACATGCAGTCCTCCACATCTATCAGCAGGCTGTCCTGGATGGATCTCAGAAATAAGAATTGGAACACCATGTTCTTTCCCACCCTAAGGAAATAAAAAAAGTTAAAAAGCAGTAAATTAGTTTTTGTACATTTGGATTATTTTAGTGATAAAAATAACTATCCACAGTGTACCTATAAATACTATATTAAAAAAATATCACACTATTAAATAGCAACTAATGACATCATTTAGTATACCAAAAAAATAGCTCTACGATAAATTCCAACTTCAGACTGTCAAAATGAAAAATAAAACCGCAAGGCAGAATTGGTATCACTTTTTAGTTTACATCATACTTCACATCTCTTCCCCAAAATACATGCTCTTCGAAGGCAGTGTATCAAACATATTTAATATTCACTGGATAAGCTTTTTATTATAACAAGCTGCATTAAGCAAGAAAATCAGAAAACAAGTGGACAGATAAAGCCATATTATCCATTCATCTGGTATAAACTACTGAATAAGAGCAGAGGACTCCCAAAACTTTATGACTGATGGTTCTCAGGAATGTTAGCCAAAACAACTGCTTGGAAAAGCATCAAATTTAAAAAAGAAATAAGAACCCAAGACGTAATAGAAAAATCAAATAATACAGAAATGATATAAGAGCTAATACAAATTCTAGGAATATTTTTCAACTTTTTCCAACTATGGCTACCTTCCAACTGTGTTTCCTTCCTATGGGGCCTTCCCCATCTCCTATAGTATAGGCGGCCACCCAACTTCATACCTCTATCTCCCATTTACATGATTTACACCTCAGGTAACTTTAGAATATTAAAAAAAAAAAGCCCCGATGTAGTGTTTTCCAATTAAGTAGCATGATTTTATATAACTGAACAATTAGGTAACTAAAGTCACTGGAAGCACTACTTCTTACTGTAATTGAAATGCCAAGGCCTTCATGATCTTCCTTGAGGAGGAGAACTTTTCGAATTGGACCGACACCTTGGCTTTTCTTTAAAGAGTCTTGATCCTTATTGAGGGAGGAAGAAGAGAAATTAGAATCAATTACATATACTACATACAGAAAATATATGCTGTCATTGAATTTGAAAAATCTTTATTAATTTTCTGGAACTGATACAAAGAACAATGAATATAATAAAAAGAAAAGTGACAATAGTTGTTTTTCAATACAGTGAAATGTAAAGATGATTCTCACCCTTATTTATCTTTACATTCTTTTTTTTTACCCGGCACGCTCAGGGGTTACTCGTGGCTCTATGCTCAGAAATCGCCCTGGCAGGCATGGGGGACCATATGGGATACCGGGATTCGAACCACTGTCCTTCTGCATGGAAGGCAAATGCCTTACCTCCATGCTATCTCACCGGTCCCTATCTTTACATTCTTACATTAAATTATCTTTCAATTTTAAAGTGTTGTCATTACTATGACTATTATTTTGGCATAGGGCGACACCCAGCTGTGCGCAAGACTTAATCCTGGTTCTGTATTCAAGGATCTCTCCTGATGGAGATTAAGGGATAATATGCAGTACTGGGGATCAATAGGAGTTAACTACTTGTAAGAAAAATGCCTCAACACCTGTAGCATCTCTCTGTCCCCTTATTATCTTGTTTTCTAAAAACTTTATTGACTTTAACATGAAGTTTAAATATTTTTTAGCTTGAACTTAGTTTTTTAGTTTATTTTTTGTGTAAAATAACCTATTTATCATCTGGCCACTGCCTTGACATTAACAGAAGTCATTAACGTCCCAAGAAGGCTATGGCTTAAATGATTAATGGAGTCCCTTCTTATTTTCCAACCAACTTCATGTAAATTAACATTTTTGACAATTTACAAAAGCCAAAACTGGCATATTTTATCACATAATTATTACACTCTATTTTGAAAATGATACAATTTTTTAACAGCCTCACATAGTGGTTGCTGCAACCTACATTTGTGTCCCTAAAAACTCCCCCCAAATAAAAAATAAATTGATACATAAAATCTGAGACTACCTTTTTATGTTCTAGGACATATAAATCATGGGTAAGATAGACATGTTTTTCAAATATTATGGTTTCTATTATCTAGCAGCTGCTGTAATGAAATTTAAAGTTTATACTGACAAAGGAAAACTATAAACTGGAGATATCTTAGATTTCATTTTAATTTAGACTGAACAGGTGGAACTATTACATAGAAAGTACTTTATTTGACAAAAATTTCCTTAAGAGGGGCCAGAATAGTAGTACAGCAGTAGTGCGTTTGCCTTGCACATGGCTGACTAGGACAGACCGTGGTTCGATCCCCAGCATCCCATATGGTCCCCTAAGCCAGGAGCAATTTCTGAGTGCATAGCCAGGAGTAACCCCTGAGCATAATCAGGGTGGCCCCAAACCCCAAAAAAATGTATTTTTCCTAAAGAAATACCCCAATTTATCAATCTGATTACCTACTCACTTGCTAAGCTTATAAAAAAGTTTAAATACCTAGCTGATGATCCAGAAAATTTTGAAATGAACCAAAGAAATAATAGCATTATGCATGTACTAGCAGTAACTCACTGTCCTCAGAAATAACTCTCAGTGACTTAATAAATCTATAAAGAGATAAGGTTTATTGAAACTTTAACCATATTTGTTTAATCTCACTTTTACTTTTTAAATAAAGATTTTAAAAATCATTAGCATGAAAATAAATGGAAAGAACTTCTCATAAACAAAGAAAATAGAGTGAGCGGCAATCACACATACATGGCCTGGTGGTGCTTGCATTGGTCGTTTTAGGTCATTACGTCCTCTACAGGCTCTGATAACAGTTTTGTGACGATGCAAATGTATTTCGGCTTCCAACTGGTTCCAAAGCTTATCGTGAGCAGGTCCCTTCATATCTCGTCCTAGCAACTGTATTTGCTGGACCCTTCACAGCAGGAAAAGATTTAATTCAGTTCATTTTTCAAAATAAAAAATAATCAGAGTTCAAAAGAACCACTCAATACAAATAGCTTTTTTAGAATACAAATATCTAAGCTAGCAATAAATTTATATAAATGTATATACTTATTTTAAATAAATATAAATATTTATATCAAATAAGTATATAAATTTATATATACAAAAATTATAGAAAGGTGGAAATGTAATCAACATTTAGTTATTTTCAGATTTTATTATTATATGTTTGGTTTTTTGGGCCACATTTGGCAGTGCTCAGGGCATATTCCTGTGTCTGTGCTCAAGGACCACTCCTAGTGAACCATACCTGGTATCAGCAATGGAACCCAAATCATAACCATTGTATTATTTCTTTGGTTCCCCCAAACCAGTTTTTAGTAAAAAGAATAAATTAAGAAAGAACTACTTTTTTTTTTTTTTTGGTTTTTGGGTCACACCCGGCAGTGCTCAGGGGTTACTCCTGGCTCCATGCTCAGAAATTGCTCCTGGCAGGCACGGGGGACCATATGGGGCACCGGGATTCGAACCGATGACCTTTTGCATGAAAGGCAAAAAGCCTTACCTCCATGCTATCTCCCGGGCCCCGGAACTACTTTTTTTTTAAAGTTCACACATGCATTATTCTGGGCTTACCCTGTCTAAACCTGTTACTTCATGACTTACTCAAGTAGTGCTCAGGGGACCATATATGGTGCCAGGATCAAAATAGGATTGGCCACATACAAGAAAGTACCTTAACCCCCATTCTATCTCTATGATCCATTCTTTAGTCAAATTCAGACATATTAACATACATGTAAAAATAATTTGACAATAGTATTAACAATCAAGATAACTGGTGACGTAGTGACCTAAATGCTAGTTTTTATATGAAGCTAACTACACAAAAACATTTCTTCTAATCACAGCTTTTTACAAAATGTAATTAATTAGAAAACGCATACTTTGAAGAGATAGCACAGTAGTACGATGTTTGCCTTGCACGAGGCCAACCAGGGAGGGACCTGGTTCGATCCCCAGCATCCCATATGGTCCCCCAGCCTGCCAGAGGCGATTTCTGAGTACAGAGCCAGGAGTAACCCCTGAGCACCGCTGGGGTTACCAAAAACCAATCAATCAATCAATCAATCAATCAATCAAATAAAGTCTATAAAAAGGAAGAAAATGCATACTTTGAGATAATATAATTATTTTTTTATTGCTCTATATCATGTTTGTCTTGTTTTGTTTGGAGTCCACACCAGGGTTTTGGATGTATTCCAGATTCTGTGTTCAGATATCACTTCTAGCAATGCTTGGGGAACCCAAATCCATGAGCATTGTTTGGAGGTTAAAAAAGGGTAAGAAAAATTGTGTTTCAGTGATCATATAATTATAGAACTCATGTTCTGCCTAAAAGCATAAGCTATCACTGTGTTAGGAAAAGATTGACAAGTACAGATAAGGAGTTGGTATGATTTCAGAGTTTGAGTACATACATAAACCAGAATAGTTACTTGATTATGACTGAATAAACCTACAATACTGTCAAAATTAAGGGACAAGTAAGCTATACGTAATAACCTTTAAAATAATTCTGAATAAATATTAATATATTCTTTACCACAAGAGTCAGCCTATTAAGTATTCAATTTGTCAATTCAAAAATTTGTCAATTTGAAAACTCCCTTTTTTGTTTTCGGGTCACACCCAGCAGTGCTCAAGGCTTACTCCTGATCCTGTGCTCAGGGTTCACTTCTATTAGGTATTGGGGACCATATTGGCTGTTGGTTTTGAACCTATGTCAGCTATGTGCAAGGCAAACACCTTACCAGCTGGTATATCTTTCCAGCTCCCAAGAAAACTATTTTTGTAAACTCACCTTCCTGCTAGTTCCTTATCCAAGTACTTGGCAGCCAGTCTTGCCCCATAAACTTCAGCCTGGAGAACAGCTATATGTCTACGAAGGGCTTCATTCTCTTTTCTCAATAATTTGACTTCAGCTTCAAGTTGAGCTTCTTTCATTTTCTCTTTTTTGTTTGCTTCAAGCTCTCGTTCCTAATTTAATTGTTTAAAAAACATAATGACCCAAAATTATTTTAAGGCTAACACAAAGTCTATGACACTAACAATTCGAGTATACAATAATTATCACCATTCTATTTCTTTGTGAGGTGTGAGGAAACAAGACTGAGGATACTAAGAATTCTCTAAATTTAGATTATTACTTAATATTAGGAATAGTTTTGGTGGGTAACTGAATCTTGTCTTGACTATAAGTTTAAAAAATACAAGAAACAAGACTAAAATAGAAATAATCACACTTGCGACTGACCTCAAACATTACAGTAAACTTAATGTAGCATATCTATAAAATAAAGCATTCAAATATAGATATATTTTATAACTGATTTGGTTTTTTGGTTTTTTGGGGCCACACCCATTTTGATGCTCAGGGGTTACTTGTGGCTAAGCGCTCAGAAATTGCCCTTGGCTTGGGGGGGACCATATGGGATGCCGGGGGATTGAACCGAGGTCCTTCTTTGGCTCGCGCTTGCAAGGCAGACACCTTACCTCTAGTGCCACCTCTCCGGCTTGTATAACTTATTTCTTTTAAAGGGAATACAAGAAATTACAATGCTACAATGCTAGAATTAAACATAGATTTTCAGTATCTTGCTTTTTGTTATTTTACAGGGCCAGTCTCAGTGGTCCACAGAGGCTCATCAGGTAACCCCAGTGATGCTTAGAGCCACAGCTACACCTGGCGGTGTTCACAGTGACATCACAAAGGGCCAAGATTGTTTTTACCACTTGAGCTATCTCCTTACTCCTCTTTTTTTCTCTTTCTGTTTCATTTTTTTGTTGTGGTACAATCTACAAAATGGTAAAAGTTTGACTCCACATCTACCACCAAAGTGTTAAGATCCATCTAACTTAAAGAAATATATATTGTAAAAAAAAAAAAAAAAATATATATATATATATATATATACATATATATAGTCATAAAGAAATATTGCAAACAACCACACTCCTATGTGATTTTGGGGACTTGTTTCAATTATTTGTTTATGTTAAAGTGAATGAAAAAACTGTTTTTTGAGGGAAATACTGGTCACTTTTACTTCCTATGAAGTATGGTGGACAGCTGGTGTTAGTTCTCATATGTATGTTATTCTAGTCTCCACTTGATAGCAGTCCATGTATGTAAATTTAGAAATGTTAGAGAATTGTTATATGTTGATAATGTTAGATATTGTTATATGTTAGATCACCTCAGTATCTTTGCCATCAAATTCTTATCACAATGATGCTCAATTTGCGTTAGAAGTGTAAAGAACAGGAACACAATCACCATGTCACACGGTCAGCTAAACAGACTCTCTCTTCTTTAGTAGAGATGTGAACAGCTGTGAAAAATTATGGGCACACCAGCCATCCGAATGTAAATTGGCATCTTAGGGAGAGGAAGTGAGTCAAATCCTGGCCCAGTCAAAGCCACGTTAGCTGTACCCATCATCCCAAACTGCCACTTTGCCAATGCCCTGCTTCAGCATTCATCTATAACTCTCTGCATAGACATGATCAGACCAAAACTTCGAGTATGCTGGTATTCCAGTATTTGGGTGGACATCACAAGGACTTTATTGGAATGAGAGCGGGCAACCTTCCCCACCTTCTTGTATTCTGGAAGGACTGGATGCCGAAAACATGTCACACAATAGCCAACGCATCAGCAACTGTGCTTGGAATTTTTGAACTGCATGGCCATGAATGCAATGACCCAATATTTTCTAATACTGTCATTCCCATAGGAATATGCCAATTTAAATACTGATGTGTATTTTAAGCCACCCAATGTTCAGAAAAAAATAACAGAATGATCAAATAATTATGAGATTAGTAAAACCTTATGACAATGATTAATGACCTTATTATGAGATGCAATAACTTTCATAAATTTTCTTGTGCTTGTACTTTTTTCTTTTTTTTTTTTTTGTTTTAATAATTTCACTCCTACTTACTTGGAAACAAATGTATTATGATCAACTATGTTAACTATGTGATTCATGATCTTTAAATAATTTATACTACAAAATAAAAATAAAAGCATAAAGAATAGCATGTCTAGTCCTATAAATGAAAAATGCCTCTAAGAACTAAGGAGATACGTAAGGAGAATCAAATTCAAATTAAAACCCAAATGGTACTAACAATTCAAACCCTTCTGCTGATTGAATAAGGTCCTAACATATTTCAAGTGCCTCTGTGTGTGGGGTGTATATTATGTGTGTGTTGCAAAGCAAGAGCCATGTCTGTTATACCATCTCTCAGACCCATATGTGCAATTTTTTGAAATGAGAAAACCATCAAAATAATGAAAAAGTGCATTTATCCCAAGCTGTCTTAACTGATTCACTGATTTATAGAATCTACAAATCCCATGAAAGTGATTATCTGATAAAATATGGATAATACTCACAATTATATCACCATTAATGAGAATTACCTTAGCACCAATAAAAATTATAATCCAAGCTAGGAATAGTACACTGGATAGAGCATTTACCTTGCATGCACTAGACCTGGATTTGATCCCTGACAACCGAGATAAACGTCAAGCTTACCAGGAGAGACTCTAGAGAACAGAGCAAGGAGTAACCCCTAATCATCGCTGGTGTAGCCCCAAATGCCCTTGCTACAAGCTGCAATCCTTAAATAAATGGCAAATTATTCTTTTTATGGTATGTATTCTGATTATTATAACTATTTATACTTTAAAATTGTGGCTAATAAGCGAGAAACAAAGTTAATCAAACTTCCAGCAATGTTTTAATACTTTAATCTATTATGTGCTTTGGTCTACCTTTTTTTGTCTTTGTTTTTTTTTGTTTGTTTGTTTGTTTGTTTTTTTGGCTACACCCAGTGACGCTCAGGGGCTACTCCTGGCTACATGCTCAGAAATCACTCCTGGCTTGGGGGATTATATGGAATGCTGGAAGATCAAACAGCAGTCTATCCTAGGCTGGTTCACTTATCTGATAGTTATGTATCTGATTACCAAACCTTTAAACTTCTGTTAAAAAACCACATTTTGAATTTGCTTATTATTCTTTTTTTTTTTTCTTTTGGTTTTTGGGCCACACCCGGTGATGCTCAGGGTTACTCTTCAGAAGTCGCTCCTGGCTTGGGAGACCATATGGGAAACCGGGGGATTGAACCACGGTCCGTCCTAGGGTAGCGCAGGCAAGGCAGGTACCTTACCTCCAGTGCCACTGCCCGGCCCCCTGCTTATTATTCTTAAAAATTTGAATGACTATTATATAATCCTTTTATAACTTGATAAGGTTTCAAATTATTTTAGAACTTATTTCTAAAATAAGCTATAGTTAGGGGCTCAGGAGCAAATCTTTATGACATTAGTGTAGATAAAGCTATAAGCATTCTAAAAAAATCAAGAATTCTTTGGCTTAATGATAAACTTTATGTTGAAGACTATTTACGTATAAATACTTCAATGAGTTACTTGTAGTATATTGATAAAATATAAGAAAAATGTGAGAAAATATGAGAAGTTGGCCATCACTTGTTTTGTTTTTTTGATTCTTGGGCCATACCTGGTGGCGCTCAAGATTTACTCCTGGCTCTGTGCTCAGAAATCACTCCTGGCAGGCTTGGGGAACCATATAGGATGCCAGGGATCAAATCAGGTTCAGCCATGTACAAGCCAAACATCCTATCCACTGTGCTATAGTTCTAGTCCTCCATCACCACAAGTTTTAATGGTTCAAGCCCTAAACTAATCTGACAGCTCTCAGGCTCAAAATAAAGAATATTAAATATAGGGCTAAAAACAATAAAGTTAAGCATGCTTAAAGAGTTTTAAATCTAAATTTATTTAACTTAAAATAAAACATTAACTTACGTTTTTTTAGACATTATCCAAGATACTAATTTTTGGGGGGGAGTTTGGAACACCCAGAAGTGCTCAGAGTTTACTCCTGGCTCTACGCTCAGAAATTGCTCCTGGCAGGCTCAGGGGATCATATGGGATTGCCGGGATTCAAACCACGACGACCTTCTGATTGCAAGGCAAATGCCTTACCTCCATGCTATCTCTCCAGCCCCAAGATAATTATTTTATATTTAAAGAACAGTATATATTTTTTCTTTTTGGGGGGGATTTGGGTCACACCCAGTCATGCTCAGGGTTACTCCTGGCTCTGTGCTCAGAAATTCTCCTGGCAGGCTGGGGGACATATGGGATGCAGGGAATTAAACCCAGGTCAGCTGTGTGCAAGGCAAATGCTCTATTATCTGTGCTTCAGCTTCAAAACATTTTATTTTTGTTTTGGTTTGGCTTGTTTGTTTTTGTGCCACACCTGTTGATGTTCAGGGGTTACTCCTGACTATGAGCTCAGAAATCACTCCTGGATTGGGACGCTGGGGGATCGAACCACTGTTAGTCCTAGGCTAGCGCTTGCAAGGCAGACGCCTTATCTCTAGCGGCACCACTATGGCCCCAAAACAGCCTATTTTTAAATAAAGTAAAACTATTACAAATTAGAACTGGATTACCAACTTGAGGTAATGAGAGAAAGAGTTTAATACGATATTGTTATTTCTACAGTGACTTCTGATAAGGTTTCAAAATTCAGTGTTTTAAAGGCAACACAATAATTCTAAAGACTGTTGAAAAGTTTTAAAAAATACATGCAGACATAAATACGAAGCCAATATGCATATCATTTTTAGGGGAATATATACAAACTGAAAAGGAGAAAATAATAGTCCTGCTACTCAAAACACTCAAATTGAAAACTAATTGCTCTTTTGAAACAGAAATTTGAGCAAATTACAGGCTCAAAAACTGATTAATTTTGTAGGTAATAGCTATAAATCACAAAGGAAAAAAATCTTTCCCAACATGTAGTAAGAAAAGAGCAATAAGTGATACACTGAATTTTCCATATATTGCCAAGTTAAAAAAAAATCTTTCAATCAGAGCATCACTTTCAAACACAAAGTGACAATGTGTGGTAAGCAAATAAACACCAAGAACGCATCTACATGACACACTAAAGCAAAATAGAAATGGCACACTTACCAGTTCCTCCACAGAGGGGACAGACTTAAGATATAAGAAAGAAGTTTTATAATTAGAAAACATAATGAATTAACTTAGCTACTAACATAATCAATACAAAATACAAAAATGCTCATTTACTCATTGTCACTTGGGATAATTGCATTAGAACAAGTATATTTGCAAATACATAAGAACTACTAAGTTAAAAAGAAATATTTCAAAATCAGTCACATTGTACCTGATTCACTATCTTTCCTCTATAGCACTTTGTTTAAAACCTAATGCAAAATTTTAGATAAATTCTTTTCTACTGAAAACGTATGTTTCTCAATGTTAATGTCCAATACTCTAAAGAAATTATTTATTTCAGTTAAATAGAAAAGAAATTCACAAAATTTAAGAATTTAAAAGGACATTAGAAAAATGCAAATACTCATTCAAATAAACTCCATCATCTGTTTTAATTGCTAGTCAAATAAGAATGGGAAAACAAAAGTTACATTAATCTTATCAATATCACCAATGTTATGATGCTCTTTCCTGCTTCTCCATAAGCTATGTCTATGCACCCCTATACTTAGCAAAGTATCTGGCACATAGTACATACTTAATACATATTAAGTTAAACTGAAATAAAACTTAAACAATGAGGGGCCGGGTGGTGGCGCTGAAGGTTAGGTGCCTTGCGCTAACCTAGGACAGACCGCGGTTCGATCCCCCGGTTTCCCATATGGTCCCCGGTGCCTGCCAGGAGCGACTTCTGAGCGAATAGCCAGGAGTAACCCCTGAGCGTCACCGGGTGTGGCCCAAAAACCAAAAAAAAAAGAAAAAAAAAAACAAAACTTAAACAATGAGACTAGCAAGCAGCTAAAAATTGCCAATTTGGCAAAATGTTGAGAATTTCTTAATAAATTATTAGAGAAAGAACTTTCTTTTTTGCCTTTCCTTAGCATCTTCCTTCTTCCTCCAAGAACTGTAGACATGCAGATATGCTAAAAAAGGCAAAGCATAATGACAAAAAGAATCTGGAGAACCAGAATTTGCAATATACATGGCCAACTAAAGTTTGATCCTCAGCATTCTACTTCGTTCCCCAAGAACTACTAGGAATAATTCCTGAGTGTAGATCCAGGAGTAACTCCTGAGTACTGCTTGGATTATCTGTGGAGTGCCATATCATTTCTTTCTTTGGGGGAGGGAAGTTTGGGTCACACCCAGCAGCACTCAGGGGTTACTCCTGGTTCTGTGCTCAGAAATCACTTTTGGCAGGCTCGGGGGACCATATGGGATGCTGGGATTCGAACCACCATCCTTCTGCATGCAGAACAAATGACCTACCTCCGTGCTATCTCTCTGGCCCCAGCCATATAATTTTAAACTGTCTGTATTTTGCTCAGGGGTTACTCCTGGCTCCATGCTCAGAAATTGCTCCTGGCAGGCACGGGGGACCATATGGGGCACCGGGATTCAAACCGATGACCTTTTGCATGAAAGGCAAACATCTTACCTCCATGCTATCTCCCGGGCCCCAACTGTCTGTATTCTTAAACTGAGACAAGTTTTGCTATAAAAAAAATCCCAGCATTACTCAGAATTTCTATTATATATAACTGTAATAATCTAATCCCAATATCATAGAACAATGAACTGTTTCTGTCTTACAGTCGCAAAAATCTTTTGAAGGTATTTATATATTTTTTGTTTATATTTTCTTAAACTGGAAAACAACATCCTAAGTAACCACCATATATTATCACAGATCACTTCTAGGAAATGATATGGTAGAAGACAATGATCTTTATATTTCCTATTTTTTGTGGGGATGTGGAGTCATTTGAATTTTGGGTGATACCTGATTGTGCTCAGGGATCACTCCTGGCAAAGCTAAGGGGACCACATGTGGTACAAGGGATAGAAAACAGGCCGGCCACATGCAAGGCAAGTGCCTTATCTGCTGTACTCTGTCCATTTCCTTTATTTCCTAAATCTCCTACATTCAGTAGTCCTCAAACTATGGCCCATGGGTCACATATTGTATTGTTCCCATTTTGTTTCTTCACTTCAAAATAAGATATATGCAGTGTGCATAGGAATTTTTTCATAGTTTTTGTTTTTACTATAGTCCGGCCTTCCAACGGTGTGAGGGACAGTGAACTGGCCCCCTGTTTAAAAAGTTTGAGGACCACTGTTCCACAATATGCACAATTGCCTTGTATGTGTAAAACCTCATTATAAACTGATTTCTGCTTATTCTAAAATACACATTGTATATGTTACCTTATAAATTACTTACCAGTTTTGCCTTAATGGTACCCGAGTCAACACTTTGACCAGTTTTAGCATGAAGTTGAAGCTGAACAGAGTGCAGTTGTAAAAGCTGATCATGTACTTCTTTCTCCAGTACAACTTTCTCTGCTTGGGTTTCTGTAAGTTCAGATTTCAAATCCACTAATTGTGCCTTATGAAACAATAAAAAATTAGGCATACTGTATTTTACTCTAATAATTACTATTTTAAAATAATTAAAGACTACCTGTGAAATGAATAGGTGAAATAGGATCATTATTTGACTGTGAAAGAAATAAGAGTATCCTCAGTGGCATAGAGAACCTTGCCATTAACAATATTCTCACATAACAGAATGCTAATCCACTTTACTTACTTTAAAAATCTTTTTCTGTTTTATGTGCCAAGCTTATAAAACACACAGATTATGGGCTAGTTCATTTTCCCAAGAAATAATGTGCTGTAGTAGTCCACTAACATTAATAGTACATTAGAGAAGAGACCAATGAGTGTTCTGTCTGTATTTACCTCACAAGAGCTAGCCCAAAACAGTCTAATCACTATCTAGCATAGTTATTTTAGATGCTAAAGTATAAGCTACTAAGGCTATAGTGAACCTAAAGGTAACAGTTAATTGTAGTTTACAATACAGTAAACTACAGTTAACTATTACAGTTTACTAGAACTTGTCATCAAAACCACTCACCAATTAAATTTGAAGTTTTTCATTTTTCACAATTGACACACTGTTTTACTGTTTTGCAAAGAATATATTCCTTGTTTGTGTTTGGTCTTCTCAACTAGTCTGTAAAGTTCAAGGCTAGGTCTTAGTATGTTTTATTTAATAAAAAATAATTTTATCAAGCATCTAGGAGCCCAGAAACATGATCAATAAAAAGGAGGGGGGGCATGACACTTCTATTTATAGTTTATTTAGTAACTATTTTCATTTTTCATCCCTTTCAACCTGGTCCTTCCTTCCCATAATGCTGTGGTTGTTGGGTTTTTATTTTTCCACAAAGATTTGATTTTGTATAAACACCTAACTCTGAAACTCACACATGTTAACAATGACTCTATAGAGGATCACCTTCTTAGCTGAAGCAAACAAGTCATGGTTGAGGTGATCACAAGGGACCACGGCAGTACACTTCCCCACCAGAGGTCACAGATGTGTGTGCGTTTGGTGTGTGTGTGTGCTTGGTACTAATCCACAGCTAGCTATGCAAATATTTACTATGCCAAGGAGCACAAATAGTAGAGTTGCCAGGATCATGCTCAGCACATGTAAGACACTATGGATTTGAACGTTTGACCATATACTTGCAACGTAAAGCACTCTATGAATTGCATTATTCCTCCAGGACTCAGAGAAAAATGTAAAATTATAAATAATATATTGTTGGGAAGCTTCCATACTAATTGCACCAATACTCTGTGAATTAAAACTAAAAGAGTTTTGGATAATTTTTGAGTTGGTCCAAATCCAAAAAATTTAAAAGAGGTTATTAGGGAAAGAATTTGGAAGGGTTTTGAAAGAAAACAGCCATAATTAAGAACAAAATAGAAATAATAAAACAGCTTCGAGATAAAGACTAGTGTAGAGACTAGATTTAGTTTGGGCAAATTCTGAGATTAGAGAATTGGAATGTATCTTTATATTCCAAGTGTATCAACCAATGCCAAGTTCATAAATAATGCTCAGATAACAGTAAATTAAAATGAACTCTTAACAGTAACCCAAATAATTCATTCTGCTGCCATTCTTTGATATAGAAATATTTTATTATCTATTTCCTAAAGATTATTAATCTCATAATAAAGCATTAAACAATGGAAATGCTAATTATCAAGAGTTTAAACTACCTTCTGAATAAATTGTATATGAGACTGTACAAGGCAGAAGAGAAAAATGAGGTTTGATATAACAGTGGATTTGGATGATAAAATGAAATAAATTTAATCAAAGACATTTTCTTTTGGTTCTTCATTCTAATCCATTGATCCATAGTTGGGCATTTGGGTGTTTACGTATTTTGGCTATTGTGCTAAGCATAGTGATGAACATAGGTTTGTATATATCCTTTTGAATTAATTTTTTTTGTTTATTGGTGATCGATATCAAGAAGTGGTATTGCTGAATCCTATGGGAGTTTTATTCCTATTTTTGAGAAATTTCCATATGACCTTCTATAGAAACTGAACTAGAAAATATTCCCACCAAGAGTGGATGAGGGCTCCTTTCTCCCACCACTCCACCAACGATGGCTATTTAGATTTGTTGTTTGTTTGTTTGGTTTTGGTTTTTGGGCCACAGCCAGTGATGCTCAGGGGTTACTCTTGCCTATGCACTCATACATCGCTCCTGTCTTGAGGGACCATATGGGACGACAGGAAATCAAAACTGCAGTCCATCCTAGGTCGGCACATTCAAGGCAAACACCCTACCATCTGAACCACCTCTCTGGCCCAGAAAAAAATTTTTTTAAGTTTTGTCACATCCAGTGATACTCAGGGGTTACTCCTGCTCAGAAATCGTTCCTGGTTTGGGGACCATATGGGACGCTGGGGATCAAACTGAGGTCCATCCTGGGTCAGCTACGTGAAAGGCAAATGACCTACCGCTGCACTACTGCTCTGGCCCCTATTTAGATTTTTTAATATGTGTCATTCTCAGATGTGAAATGGTATCTCATTGTTCTGACTTGCAGATTCCTTGTTGTTTTAATTTGCAGAGAAATCAAATTTCTCTATAACTGAAGATGAGTGCTTTTTCATATGTCTGTTGGCATGCGTAAGTTTTTGTTTTGGGGTCACACATAGTTGTGCTCAGCACTTACGCCTGATTGCACTTAGAAATCACTTCTGGCTGGGTTTGGACACCATATGTTTTGCTAGAGATTGAACCTGGGTCAGTAGCATGCAAGGCAAGTGCCCTATCCACTGTACTATCATGCCACCTCCTGATCCCATCCTTGTAGGTATTCTTTGGAGAAGTACCTATTCATCTCCTCATTGCATTTATGGATGAGATCACTGAATTTTGGGTTGGTAAGTTTAGTGAATGTCTTGAATATTAACTTTATCAGAAGTATTGTGTCACATTTTTGTTTTTAAGAAGTTTACTGAGATATGCATTCCATAGAATCACTCTTATAGCTTGTATTTAGTGTTTTCTTAAATAGATCAGTATGTTCCAGAGTTGTGCAACCAACACCATTATGCATGTAAGAATATTTTAGAAATGTATTATCAGGTACTTGAAGACACCCCATGTTATTTTTTCTTTAGTTTTGGTTTGGGGCCACCTCCTGGGATGCTCAATATTCTTGGCTCTGCATGCAAGAATCATACCTGGTGATGCTTAGGGAACCATATGGGAGATCAGGAATGGGAGCCAGCTGGACTGTGAGCAAGGCTAGCTTCTTAACTGCTGTCTTCGGATCCTAAGTTAGTTTCTAAATGGCATGTTATTAGAGTAATTTTATAGATGGAAATAAAGCATTCACAATGTTGAAAGGAAATCGTGTACAACATTTCCGATTGGATTTTGGCCATCAAAAAATACAAATATTTCAAATTAGGAAGCAGTGAAATCACTAATAAAAAACAAAAAAAACAAAAAACAGTAACAGGATGGAGGGCAAAAATAGTACAAGGGGTTAAGGTGCTTCCCTTTTAATCCACTGACCCAAAATAGATTCCCATCACCACAAATGGTTGGTCTCCCAAACCGTACTAAGGATCAATTGAGCACAGAGATTTTCTCTCCACAATAATACTAAAATGGTAGCTTATTTATTTTTCAATTGAATCATTGTGAGATGCAGATATAAAGTTGTTCATGGTTAAGTTTCATTCACACAAGGTTCCAACAGATGTATTTAGACACAAGGAACAAAAAGCTGG
>PVKC010020470.1:0-18610 GCA_004027635.1 Crocidura indochinensis
TTATTTGACATGTTATTTCAGTTTGGAGTTTTGCGATTTGTGTCATCATATTTTCTTGGTTCTTATTAGTGTTCTGTTCAACTCGGTCCATGGTTTCTTTGAGTTCTTTAAGCAACTTCCATATTGTTTTTCTAAAGTCCTTATCTGAGAGATTGATTAGTTCGTTGGTCATTATCTGGTCATCAGAATTGTCTTCTTCATTCTCTATGTCTGACGCTGGCCTGCGTTGTTTCCCCATTGTCACACTAGTATTGTGTGTTTTTCTAAGTGTTGCCATGGTATTCATTGGGTAGATGATGTGCGCAGCCAGACACTTCTGGTTCTAGCCTTTCTGAGTGTGTCGATTAGCCTACAAGGGAGTGAAGTCCTCCGTGGATGAGGCCTCTCAAAGGCTCAAACCTTGGGCCTAGGCATACAGCAGAGAAGACGATCCAGATAGAAATGCTGGGCTTCTGTGATCCAGCACAGTCCTTAGTGTGTTTTTTCTCTTCTTGTTGCTTTGATGTGCTTTCCTTAGAAAGAGTGCACGCCCGCTCCGCTTCGCTTCGCTACGCGGCCGTGCTCTTCTGTATCCTATTATTAGACCACTCCCACAAGGTCCGGATGACAGCAGAGGATAAAGAAACACAAAGAAAAGACAAGACTCACAGTTCTTAGGAGTCAGCCCTAGTGGGCAGGCGTGGATGCGGAGAAATTCCCAGTCTGACGTCACAATCAGGGGACCTTGCTTTGCAGAGTGCTTGCTATAGCCGGTTTTCAGTCTAATGGAATGTTCCTGGGTGTTTCAGCCCTAGGATGGACTTCTGGGAGAGCTAGTCTTTTTGGGGACCAGTTTGGTCCACTCCCACGAGAGGTCCGGATGACAGAAGAGGACAAAGAAACCAGAATTTTCTTTACTAAAACTCAGTAGAGCTAACACTGAAAATCCCTGATCTATCCTAAACAAGGTGTTTTGCAAGAAAATATCCCCACCTCATGAATATACTTGTTTTTAGTCTAAATTTTCAAAGACAATAACATGTAAACAAGTATCATTTTTAGTGCTTGTTTTTTATTAATTAACTTGAATCATCCATTTGTTAATTATTCACTCTAAATAGGACTCTGGCTCTGTATAGGGTAAATGCAAAGCAAAAGATGGAAGAGTGGGAGATGGAATGAGAAAAGGTGAGGAACAAAGATATTAAGATGGAAATGTCAGGGCCGGAGCAAAAGCACAGTGATAGGGCATTTGCTTGCATGTGGCCAACCTAGGACAGACCTAGGTTTGATTCCCAGCACCTGTCCATGGTGATTTCTGAGCACAGAGCCAGGAGTAATCCCTGAGAGCTGCTGGGTGTGGCGCTCAAACAAAAACCAATAAATAAATAAGTAAATAAATAAAAAGATCCAAGATGGAGATGCCACTCAGTAGTAAAACATATGTGAAGCCTGGTTTTGATCCCTGGTACCACTATTATCTATCTATCTATCTGTCTATCTATCTATCTATCTATCTACCTATCGTTTAGCTCACCACATTTATTTTGGTTTTGGTTTTGGGGCCAAAGCAACGGTGCTCAGCAGTTACTCCTGGTTCTGTGCTCAATAATCGCTCCTGCAGGCTCTGGGGTCCATATAGGATGTCAGAAACTGAACCTTGAGGTCAGTCACATGTAAGGAAAACACCCTAACAACAATGCTATCTCTTTGGCACTAAAGTCACCACTTTTAAATTTGGGAATAAAAATATAACCTGCAAAATTTGTGTATTGTAATGGAAGTAATGGAATTATAAAATATAAAATAATAAAGGAAAGTCCTAAAAAGTATGGGATATGTATAGGATCTAGCTCAGTTGTCAGCTATTTGTAATTTTCTAACATTTTGATTCGTCACCCAAAGTTTAGAAGAGTTCCTTCTATCATGAAAAAAGGACTGATGAAACATTCCTTCTAACTTTAAATTTTATTTTTAAGCAGAGTTTTAATACTTCAATTTTTAGTTTCTAAAATGATTGGAACTATTGAAATCTTAATCTTTACTAAACTGCCCAATACCTTTTGTTTATCATTTATTTCAATATTCTTATTCTTAAGTAAATATTGTTTTTCTTGGAAATTATATGTGTGTGTGGTTGGTTTTTGGGTCACACCCAGTGATACTCGGTTACTGCTGACTATGCACTCAGAAATCACTCCTGGCTTGGGGGACCATCTGAGATGTCGGGGATCAAAAACCGAGGTTCATTCTGGGTCAGCCACGAGCAAGCTAAATGCTCCACCTCCTGGAAATGTTATTTATCCCCATACCAAGCAATTAAACAGTAATTATGTTTCTATACTGGATGTATATCCAATTTTAAGGGGTGTGGATTTCCAAAAACAGTTCAATACAAGTTGTCATTTGTTGTATACATATTTCAGCAGCTTTTCCATCTCCGACTGTATTATTTAAAAGTATAGTAAAATATCAAGAATAGTAAGTAATTTATTATTTGTGTCACCTCAAACTATAGACTAGGCATCTTCAAACTATGACCTGCAGACCAAATGCAGCCCTCCAAGGATAGTTATCAGGCCTGCTATGTATTTTTGCCACTGTTGCCTGTCCTGCTTAGCAGCCAATACATTCCAGATCTTCACTGTTCATGTTTAAGATGAGTGCTGCATACTCAAACTTCCCTCTTCTCTGTTTCTCTCAGTTTGAGGCAAGGATCCTCAAACTATGGGCCTCAGACCTCTATTGTTCATAGTTTTTAGTTGTTTTTTTTTTTTTTAACTATAGTCTGTCCCTCCCATTGTTTGAGGGACAGTAAATTGGCTTCTTGTTTTAAAAGAAGACTCCTGCTAAGACAAAGACATGTTACCACTTAAATTAATATAGATGATAATCATAGATATCAAATTTTCTGATCAGTTACATATTAACTTCGACTAACAAGCCACTGACAGCCTACTATATAAGAAAATGTTTCTGAATATGATTTTCATTTGTATTTTGATAGTATTGCATTACCTTTATTAACTTTTGCTTTGAAGATCAGGTATTCGGTGTGATATAGTAAATCCAAAACAAGTTATCAAAGTTAGATTTCAACTCCGGGATTGATGTCCTTATTCCTTCAATGTTCTATTTTCTAAATTTCCATTTATGGGACTCCTTTGCTACAGAGACTAAAGAAAATGTCGAAGCAGATAAAAGGATGAAGGGATTCTACTTTATTCCCTTCTTCATAAAAGCATATTCATGCAGAACCCTCCCTTTGTCAGAACAAACCGTTCCCCACCTTTTGGAAAGGGTAATGTTTGTCTTGTGTTTTCCAGCTAATAGAAGTGCAAGCTGAATACCACAGAAAATCATTGACACTCTTGGAGGCAGTGTTGCCTCAGATAAAGGCACAGCAGGGTAAGTGCATAACGTTCTTGCTGGTAGAAGGGCTTTCAAGTCTGTTTGGCTTCCCTGGTAAGACCTAGCTTCTGTATTTTATGTTTCCCTATGATCTTCACAATATTATCACTTAAAAAGTGAGCTAACTGCTAGAATTTTTTAAGTTGATATCTTCATCTAGTTGTACTAAATCAAAAAAGCAAATACAAACACTTCCCCCTCCAGGATATGTACATAAATGTGTGTAAATGTTTGTGATGTGCAGCAACTCTGGATACAGCATTCTTAATTGTCCTGATATTTCTAAAACTGTAAGAAAGGAAGGAAAACTGAGTCCTTCTGTCCTTGGTAGTCTTAAGAAAAATTTTTTGACCAAATGAAATATCCCAACCTAAATGGCTTGCTAAATGAACTGCTACTTTCTTTCTTTGCTCCCTCAGAGGCGTGGATAGAGAAGCCTTCCTTTGGAAAACCCCTTGAGGAACACCTGACGATCAGTGGCCGTGAAATTGCCTTCCCTATTGAGGCATGTGTGACGATGCTCCTTGAATGTGGGATGCAGGAGGAGGTAGGTCTGGACACATATAAACCTAGTACTGTGCAGATCTTCTGTTATATGAAACAGAGTTTACAGAGTTTCTTTGTAAAAGGATACAGGTCCTGGGACTGGAGCGGTGGTGCGAGTGGGAAGGCGTCTGCCTTGCATGCACTAGCCTAAGACGAACTGTGATTCGATTCCCCCAACATCCCATATGATTGTCCAAGCCAGGAGTGATTTATGAATGCATAGCCAGGAGTAATCCCTGAGCGTCACCAGGTGTGGCCAAAAACCCAAAAAAACAAAAACAAACAAAAAAAGAATACAGGTCTTGATTTCTGTCATGTACTTTTATTTCACAGGAAGGATAGAGATAGTAAGACACTGTTACCAGTGGCGAGGAGGAACTTACTGTAATAAATTAGTTAATTTTACTCCATATTTAAAATCACTTGGACATGTATTGCCTTCCACATCCTTTTCTTTCCTCTTTTTCTATTCTTTTTTCTCTCCTCTTCCTCATATTTTTTCTTCCTCTTTGTTTGTTCTTCCTTTTGTTTTTCTTCATTTATCTCCCCTTGCTAACCTTCCCATTTTCTTCTCTTTTTTCTTCTTTTGCTAATTAGAATTTCTGACTTTTACATATTTTAAGGGGCTTCCAAAGCAAAACTCAGATGACTGTTAGGCAACTGCTAATTATAACTGGCCCAGAGCTTTTAGACCCTGGAGGTGTGGGAAGCAGCAGTACTATATCTAGCAGTGCTTTGAGATCATGGGGTACTGGAGGTTAAACTTAACTCGGGGAAAGCATTTGTATCAGCTCTTTGAACATTATCTCCAGTCCAATGACTTCTCTAATTTTAATATTAGACATTTTTATTTTTTAAATCATACTTCCTATATAGAGATTTAAAAATATGATGATATAAACATTTAAAGTATGTCTTAAAGGTCATATATAAAAATTAGTAAGTTGCTATAAGTGACTTATTTAGTTATGTGACTCATTTACAGTAGATAGACTTCATCTTTGCTTTTTCCTATGGCCATTTCTTTGACATCATCAGGAGATATTTACTTTGGAAGTGCTATGCATTTATTTTTGAACAGAACAACTCATAGCTATCTACTTTGAGTTTAGTTTTTATGCTAAGAGGTACTTTGAGTGCCACCTGCTGGTCTTTGAGAGGAGATAAGTTGTGTCAAATATTGAGTTTAATGTCTAGTGTATTTACAATTTTAACTATTGCTTCAACCTTTCTCTTTTTCTTTTAGTTAAATATATATGTATAGATATACGTATATATATTTATATATAGATAGATAGATATGGATATATATATATATATGTGCTCAGGTTTCTCCTAGCATAGAAAAAAAGATCTTTTGACCAAAATACATTTTATTTGTTCTAAACTATTTGTTTTTGTTTTACTTTATTTCTAAATGTTTGTTTTTTCTGTGTGCTTACAATTGATTCATCTTTTTCTGTGTCTTCTTCAACTCTCTGTGCTGAGCTAAAACTGACAGGTTACTAGGAAGTCCCAGACTGAGTAAAATTATGAATTATACCATCCCCTTTGGCTACATGTCTGCCTGTAAAGATAATAATATGGCATCTTTGAAATTAACGACTCCTTCATTTCCCTGATGTCCTTTTTACCCTAACAGTGACATGGGAATTATCTTTAAAGAACTTGCCCCACTATTTTCTTTAATGTTTCCAGTAGTGTGATTGTACTCTCCTAAAACTGTGCAACATATTATGAAGATTCAGATTCCTCATCCCTCTATCAACCCTGCTGCCATGGTTGTTGCTATGATGCTTTCCTCTCACACCCAGAATCTGGGCTCATTAGGTATTTTAAGCTACTACCTCTTTTCTTTGTTTCTATATTCAATCAATACAACAACTTTCTCAGTTACACAATCAAAAATCTAAAGTCGTTGACTTGATAATTCTCCTTCCTTCACTTTATCATTATCAAATGCTATTGCACCCTTCTCTCACAGTTATTCTGTAACCATGAGGATCTAACATATGAATATGTGCAGTAGCCTTTTCTCTTTGTGGCAAGAACCTTACTTATCCACTAGTCCAAAACATGTTATGTGGCTTCCTCACATATATGTATTATATAATCAGAATCTGACATGTTTTAATATAAATAGTGGTCTTAGCAGGCCAAAATTCCTGTATTTCAGACCAGGAATATTTTCTTCTAATGAAATCTAGCAGAACAAGACTGCATTCTGTCATTCTGTTTTTCACTCTTAATTCATCACTAAAAACAATGTACATAGAAAGTACTATGTATTCAGTCTATATCTGACTTAGCTCTAGGTTGAGTTGTTCTTTCTTTCTCTTTTCTTTCTTTCTTTTGTTCTTTCTTTCTTTCTTTCTTTCTCTCTCTCTCTTTCTTTCTTTCTTTCTTCTTTCTTTCTTTTTTTTTTTTTTTGGTGTTTGGGCCACACCCGTTTGACGCTCAGGCGCTCAGGGGTTACTCCTGGCTATGGGCTCAGAAGTCACTCCTGGCTTGGGGGACCATATGGGAAACCGGGGGATCGAACCACGGTCCATCCTAGGCTAGCGCAGGCAAGGCAGGCACCTTACCTCCAGCGCCACCACCCGGCCCCCGAGTTTTTCTTTCTTAATCTGATATGTTTGTCTACTCTTTACACATTCCTTTGTATATTACTCCTCTTTTTCTTTCACTTCATAGTTTATTTATGCTGTAGAAGGTGAAATGGTTCACTTGGAGGGAAGAATCATATTAAAAGTAATTTAATACATAAAACATAAAAGAAACACTGTATCTTTCCCAAATACCTAATCTACCTTTCCTCTGAGGATGTAGACTTTATTCCCCTGAGGTGCTAAAAGCACAACCTGTGATTACCAAAACATATACACATTCTCTGTAGTTCTTTTTACATCAGGCTTCCTACACATCCAAATCTAATTAGATCTAAATTAATATTTTACAAAGGTTGTGACAGTGGGTAAGACACAATTACAGCTCTCAGCTTGCTCATGTCTAAAAGAGAAAAAAACTGTCAGTAATATTGTAAATACCATTGCATAACCAGGTTGGGAACATTGAGTTTTTCAGAAATGTAGCCTTTCCCTCTGTTGGTTTTGCTTTTGTGCCTTTGACATGCATGGCTGTCCACTGACCTTGTCATATTGATAGGGACTTTTCCGGGTAGCTCCATCTGCCTCCAAACTGAAGAAGCTAAAAGCTGCCTTGGATTGCTGTGTGGTAGATGTGCAGGAATACTCAGCAGACCCCCATGCCATTGCAGGTGGGTATATGCATTCCTTTGGTAGACTGTCTTGTGTAGTGAAGGTTCACAAGGAAACTGTGAGCTTACAGAGACTTGTCAAGCACTTGGGAAAGTGACCTCCCAATATACTTTAATCTAGTCTTGACCCAGTTTTATGAGTAGTTAGCATGATATTTTGAAACTATCACCTGTGTGCTAAAAGAAAATATAAAATAAGAAAACAAATAGCAGTAAAATTGTCTGTCCAGATCTCGTTGCCAGTTGAACATCTTGAATCTGTTCACATGAAGCTGTCATTTGATTTGTGATGGCCTATCATCAGGCCTATCTCAAATGTTATCCATGTGGTTAATGCTTGCTGGTATAATTTGTTTCTGCCAAGCTGTGATGGCTCACAACCAATTGTGTATTCTTTCTCAGGAGCTTTGAAATCTTACCTCCGAGAGTTACCAGAGCCACTTATGACCTTTGAACTTTATGATGAGTGGATTCAGGCTTCTAAGTAAGTATACAGCATTTTTGGGTCTTGTGAATACAAGTTTATTTGTAAGTATTTATTAAAATTATAAAAGTATGAAAAATCATAAAAGTATTTAGCTTATTATCAAACAACTTTGTTTCCTGGCATTTCTTATGAAGGAATATTTATAAATATTTTAGGGTTATTTCAAGAATACGGACAGAAATATCACTCTGAATAACAAAAATCTAGAAGTAGGGAGAAAAATCTAGAAAAGTAGGGAGAAGCTAAATAAAATATTGTGGCATACATTGTGGTAGTTAACAAAATAATTGAAGCTCTTTATGCCGATATAAAAATATTTTTGTTGTTTCAAATAAAGGAAGTTAACAACAGTTGATATCTACTTTGAAAAGAAAATAATACGGACACAATAAAAATGATATAGTTCTAAAAATGCATCTACATATGTGTAAATGCATAAAGAAAATTTTAAAAGGACTCACTTAACCTGGTAGTAATATCACAGAAAAAAAGGAATTGTAAACATTTTTTAACTTTATTATATGTGTGTATATGTATGTGTGTGTATTTGTAACACATCTACTGTGCACATCCAGTGCAAAGTATAGGAAGTCACAGTTTTATGTGTGGCTTATGAGCTATCATAAGTATATATTGTTACTTACCTAAGTCCACTTTTATGGAGCATGTGGTTATGGTTCATGAGGAAATAGTAAAGTTGTTATCAAAGAGAAAGTGATAGATATTACTAAAGAAATGGTTTGAAAGAAGAACTGAAGAAGTGAAAAGAATCTTTTGTGAGATTAAAGTCAAATACCTATTTAGTGATTTATAGCCATAATTTAACCATAAAGAATAATGAACTTAGCTTATCAAAAATAACAAAGTATCTTTAAGTATTAGAAGTTGGGACCAGAAAAATAGTACAGTGGATAATGCACTTACTTTGACATGGCTGGCCTGGGTTTGGTCCCTAGCACTATAGATGGTCCTCTAAATCAGTTAAGGTTAAGGTTTATTTGAGTTCAGATTCAGGAGTAAATTCTGAGAACTTATGGGTGTGGTCCCAAAACACAAAACCAGAGACCAGAGAGAATACAGAGAATAAGTTGCTTGCTGTGCATACAACTGACCAAGCTTCCATCCCTGATACCTCTTATGATCCCTGAGCCCACCAGGAGTGATCCCTAGGCACATACAAAGAGTGAATTTTGATCACTGCTGGTTATGTCCAAAACAAAACAAAAGAAAGCTGACTTTTGAAATAGAATACTACTGATTCAAAAGAGAAGCCAGATTACTGTGCATCATGTTAAAGGATTTAATTGAGTAGTACAATTAGTTTTTCAAATTAGAAATTAAATTTTAAAGAATAATAAAATAGGTGCTATTCTTATATCTCATTGTGGGATTATATATGAATCCATGATATATTAATAATCATGAAGGATGCTATTTGATAAGTTTTATCATATCTATTGTTCTAAGTTTTTTATAGGTTTTGACTAATATTTATTTTCACAACAATTTTATGATGAAGGTTGTGCTGCTTTCTTATTTTTCAAGATGAAGTGATTAAGTCATAGGATAAATTTTTCATGTCCAAAGGTACTTCTATCTGAAAGAAATTGCAGAGTGAGACTTTGAATTTAAGAGGTCCAGTACCAGAATATATGCCCTTAATCACAATACTTATGCCTCTAGAAATTATGCCTCTGTGCTCCTAGAGATAAAGTTAAGCAAAAGTAAAGTTTCATAGAAATTCTTCCATATTTACTGAATTTCTTACATATTTCCATTAGCAATTGTGATGGTATAAAGACAGGAAAAGAAAGGACAGTGCTGTTTTAGAATCTAAAGAAGAAACACTACAAAGTTAAGAATTGGTGGGACTGGAGTGGTTGTGCAAGCAGCAGGTTGTTTGCCTTGCACGCGCTAAGCTAGGAAGGACGGTGGTTCGATCCCCCAGCATTCCATATGGTAACCCAATCCAGGAGCGATTTCTGAATGCATAGCCAGGAGTAACCCCTGAGTGTCAGTGGGTGTGCCCCAAAAAGTTAAGAATTAGTCTAGATATAGGATTGCTCCCTATATCTCAAAGAATTTGTGTTTATGTCTTTAAAGAGGTAACTGCATTTCCCTTAAAATTCTTGAAATATTGGTTTCTGCTAAGGACACCATTTCATTTTTTTTTTTTGGTTTTTTGGTTTTTTGGGGTCATACCCGGCAGTGCTCAGGGGTTACTCCTGACTCCATGCTCAGAAATTGCTCCTGGCAGGCACGGGGGACCATATCGGGCACCGGGATTCGAACTGATGACCTTTTGCATGAAAGGCAAATGCCTTACCTCCATGCTATCTCCCGGGCCCAGGACACCATTTCTAAAAACATTTTTCCTAAAATAAAAACCACAACTTTCTATCAAAGTCTCTAGGTAAGATTTTAAAAGTCAGCTGTGTGTGGAACATGTAATTGATATCAGCTTGTTTCAAAACTGCTACGATTATTGGATGCTAACTTTAGATGAAACCAAAGTTCATTAAAAACCCACACTAGGGACCCGGGAGATAGCATGGAGGTAAGGCATTTGCCTTTCATGCAAAAGGTCATCGGTTTGAATCCCGGTGCCCCATATGGTCCCCCGTGCCTGCCAGGAGCAATTTCTGAGCATGGAGCCAGGAGTGACCCCTGAGCACTGTCGGGTGTGACCCAAAAACCAAAAAAAAAAAAAAAAAAACCCACACTAATTATAGCAGAATTGACTGTAATAAGACAAACTCTGAAGGATCAGAGTTGAAAGTGAGCCTGAGAAACAGAAAATACTGAAGTTAAGGATCACAAGGACATCAAAATGCTGAAGACTTAAAGGATCCACCTTGGTAAACCACATAAATTAAGTTGGTTCTTTACAGTGAATCACTTCAGAATAACATGGAGTCTGAGAACTGCCTGGAGGGGTATATAAGTTGAAAAGGGTAATAATCATAAAACTTCTTGACTGTACCCACATTCACAACATTTCACAAGTTTTTTTCTTAGCCATTTGATTTCTATAACATTCTTTGCCTATCATTTCTGGCAATTTGGACCTCACTTTAAATATAAGTTCCTCAAAAACTTCCCCTACTAACCTGATTTTAGGAAGCCAGAAATTTTGACCTGTCTTAACCCTTGTGTTACCTCTCTTCCTAAAAGTGACTGCTTGGTTCATGAGTTTTGAGAGCAGTGACCTTACTAATTATAGCTTCTCTGTCCCTAGCAAAAGTGTGTGATACACAGGAAACATTATGTGCTTATTGATTTTATCAATGAGTGATCTTGACAACATTTACTCCTTCACCACAGAAAGGATAAAGAGGTAGGAAAAGAAAACACAACATAGTGAAATACATTGAGACATCATAGCTACCAGCAGAGGGTAGACGCAGGGGTCTCAAACTTGCGGCCCATGGGCTGGTTCCGGCCCTCCGTACAACATTTTGTGGCCCTGCCCTAGAGGAATCTTTTTTGTTTTGTTTTGTTTTAGTAGTTTGGGTCATACCCCCAATGTTCAAGGCTTGCTACTGATTTTGCACTCAAGGATCACCCTGACTTTGCCTCCTGTGGCCACAGGTAAATTGAGTTTGAGACCCCTGGGGTAGAGCAATGGTAGCAACAAAGACAATTGAAGAGGCTGACTGAAACCTTTCAGTGAAGCAGGAACCATGGGGCACTTAATACATGTTTTTCTTCAAGACATTCACAGCTCACAGCAACTCAATGAGATTAATTTATTTTATTAATCCCATCATTTTGAGTAGAAAATGAGGTCAGAGAGGTGAAGAGAAATGCACATAAGAGAAAGGTGTAGTGAATGCCTGTCCTGGATTGAGAGAGAACAGAAACCACATATCTTTTTAATTCTTCCTGGAGTCTGAGACCTGCTACCACTATCTATGAGTTTCTGAAAGAGAGGGATAAATATATAAAAATTTATTAGCCAGAAGTGGCCAGGGGAGGCCCAGGTTCAAAAGAGAAAGAAATAGATATAAAGCAGGCAGCATCTTTCAGATGCTTTATCTCTGGCACCCCACAGACCCACATGAGCTGCTCTGGTCACTTTGTTGAGCCCCTTACAACTGTCCAATTTTTTCCTTTTATACCTGGAATAACAAGGGGCATGTCCAGGTTCAAGTGTCATTACATTATCCAAGTGGTGTGTCCAAGTCCAACTGCCATACATCAACATTAGGGTACTAGATATAACTACAAAAAAATTTGTTCAACCTTTTATCAAATTTAGAAAAATGTTACATTTCCATATCTTAACAAAGTGTTTAATTTACACTTCAGTTTCTACTAAAAGTATATGTTGATAAGGTTTGCCTATTCCTTCAGGAAAAAGAGTTTGTTTTTTTCTCCATTGTCAGGGTCTGAGGAAGACTCTGTATATTTAGAAATCATGCTATCCTGCCCTTGGGCTCAAAAGATAGATCTTTTAGTTTTTCGGGAATAGACAATTTTAATCATGTTGTGCCCTTACAATAATTTTTCTTGAAAATCATATTAATCATGTTACTCTGTTGTAATTATTTTAATACTTAATAGGATTTATAAAGAAACCCATGCAGCAAGTCATTTTGTAAGTAAAGAATTTTTTTCTTGAGCTATGACATACAATTAGATTTCTGTTTGGCTTTTTTGAACTAATAGAATATACTTACTCAGAGAATATTTATTGAACATCTTTTATGTGTCAGATACCAATTAGCTTAATATACATAATGAACCACAGACTACTATTGTTGTATGAAAGGAATTGGATTCACTGACTGGGTCCTGTGTTCTATATTCTGTGCCAGAATAGTCCTCCTGATGATATCATTGTTCTTATTTACTCTGAGAAGTTTGGTCTCTGTTCTATTCTCTGTCTCCCAGGCTCATATTTATGTAATATAAGTGACATGCACAGGAAAATTTTTGTTAATAGCAAATAGAAGAACATAGAAGAAGAAACAATAAACATTTGAATAACAGACTGCTGATATAGTCAATAGCAATTATGAACCCTTATTTTCAAATGTTACAATGACTGATTAATTTGATTGCCAGTGAGACACCATTTATTTATCCTCAACTTATGAATTTCCCAGTATTCAAGAACAAGATAAGAGACTTCAGGCTCTCTGGAATGCTTGTGAAAAATTACCCAGAGCTAATCACAGCAACATCCGGTGAGTAGAACATTGAACCATTTATTCATAGTCTTGTTATATTCTATTTGGGGTGGAGAGTATGGGACACACACCCAGCTGTTTTCAGACCTTACTCAAGACTGTTCAGAATCACTACTGGCAGTGCTTGGGGAACCATATGTGGTGCTGGAAATTGACAGGAGACCATCTGCAAACCTACAAAATCAATGCCTGTACTATCTCTCTAGTCTCTGATTTACTGTTTTTTTAAGCCCAAGTCTAATTACATTGCTAAAGCTCTTGACCATGTGTTAAGTATGGCATTAAAATATACAAGACCGGGTGGGGAAAAAAAATATACAAGATCACTTTTTGACCTCAAACATTTCTGTGAGGCTAATTTTAATGTCCATATCCTAGATCAGGATACATTTGGAGGCCATTGATTTGTTGACTTCAATTATTTCAATTGCATTGAGCAGATATAAATGCTAATTAGTTTAAGATATTGAAGACTTATTGTAAAGATAGGTTTTCCACAAAATTTGTGAGAATCTATTGAAACCTGGGGTTGGTGCAAGTGTCCTTAATTGAATTTGCAGAAAGAGATGGAAAATTAATATTCTGTGGTCCATTATTTTCAGCTAATTACTACATGTCTTCTAAGTTTTTAATACTGTCACCCAGGATTTTATTTCCTACTGCTCTACATTTCTTTTTTAACCCAGTTGCTGCTGCTGCCTCACATTTTGTGTTTTCTTATCATTTTATCATGCCAATCCTGCTTCAGACCCTGCTACTTCTCCCTGCATCATTAGGTACAGATTTTCAGCTTCACCTCCTGCTGACATATGTCTGATTATTTACTTATTTTTCCTATAAAACTCTAAGAACAAAAATATGGCAGATTCTCAATTATTAAACATAGATTTCTATTATGATCTAATTCAGATTTAGGAAATGAAGAAATGAAAAGAATTTGATACATGCAGAGTCATGTCATAATGACAGCATTATAAAAAGAGCCAAGAAGTGGGTAGAAAACAAATTATGATCACTTGATAAATTAATGAACTATAATCCATGCAATATTAATTATTAGATATTAATATTAATATTCCTATAAAAGGAAAGAAATCTGCTTCTTGCTATGATACAGTTGAATTATGAGGAATTATGCTAAGAGAAGACCATATACACATAAAAGATTAAATTTTTTTCATTTAGAGGAGATGCTCATAAAGCCAAATATATAGAGGAAAAAGTAATGTTGAGCTTCAGCTCCTGTAAAAAATGGAGGGTGGTAGCGCAGGATGGAGGTCAGATGGAGTTGTTTAATGGGTCAGTTCTAGTACGGTGATGAATTCTCCACTTAAAATGGTTAAGGTTTTATGTATTTTACCACACTCAACAATCAGGTGCAATTCATTGATAACCTAATTTTATGTTTCATGTCCTGACTCAGGCTTGTGAGGTTTTTCATAGGGTATGACATAGTTGGGAAAGGCTGTGGGTGAAATTGGCATGATGACATTTTAGGGAAAAGTGATCAGACCCAAAATTTGATAGCCTTTCTGCCATACTGACCGAAGTTAAGTAAACAATTCCTGTGGGAGCTACTTCATTATAATCCAGGCAAAATGAGTTGAACCACAGCCTTTTTATGAAAGAATTCAGGAGAAAACCTGTGTCCCTGGGGATGGGCCTCTTGTCAGAGCCTGGAGAGTTTTTGTCTACATTTCACTTGTGTGCTAGAGTGATTGTCTGCATTTCACTTGTATATAGCTTCCTTAATGGTTATTTTTTCAATTATAGTTATGTTACAATATATTTATAATTGACATACAACCACATACCTTTTTATAACCACATACCTTTTTAAGATACTCAATTTAGTGATTTTTGTGTTCATAGAGTTTTACAACAACAATCACTATCTAATTTTAAAATGTTTTATCACTGCAATAATAGAAATTTGTCCCCATTGGAAGTCACACCTCATTTTATTTGAGCAGCCCCTGACATTAATCTGTTTTCTGCTTCAATAGATGTTCCTATTCTGAAAATTCCATATAAATGGATTTCTACATGTATATTTTTGTGTCTGACTTCTTTAACCTTCTATAATGTTATCCTGAAATTTAATTCATGTTTTGCTTATACCAATCATTTTCTTTGTTTTTATAGTTGAATATAAACCCATTTTAGGAAAGAGCAAAAATGTTTATTCATCCTTTGAGAGGAATTTAGATATCCCATTTTCTTGCTATAATAATGCTGCTCTAAAATTCTGTGTATATATTTTATTTTTATATATGTCTATATATCACTAAGACTAAAAAGGCTGGGACAACTACTATCTGTAACTTTTTATTCACTGACTCTAGAAATCATCTTTAGTTGCAGAGGGCGTCAGTATTCAAAGGGATACCACTCCTATCATGTAGGTACTTTTTTACAAATGATACCTAAAACACTTTATTTATCACCTGGTAGGGCAGTGACAGGACTGACAGGAAAATTTTTATAGCTAGTTTATAGCTAGATGTTATCATCCAACTGAGTAAGATCTGAGTGTTTTTTTTAAGTGAATACATAATTTCCACTTCATGATATATGAGGCATCTTTGTTAAATTGTAGGATATATGAGTCTCATCACAATGATGAGTAGTTCTTTCTACTACTGTAGGTATTGAATCTAAGTGAAACTTGACCTTCTCCCTTTTTTTTCAGATACTTGATCAAATTTTTATCCAAACTTTCAGAGTACCAAGATGTAAACAAAATGACTCCCAGTAACATTGCGATTGTATTAGGACCCAATCTCTTATGGCCACAAGCAGAAGGGTAAGTCTAGGAAGTAAAAGCCTTTTGTAGGTATCAGGTGAGAATAAAGTGGTGTGGATGAGATGCCTAAGAGCTGCATAATCACCCTGCAGTCTTGTGTAGTTTTTAAGACATTTTTTTCCTTTTTTGGTTGGGGGAATCCCAAGAAGTGTTCAAGCTGCCCATTGGCTACCCTAGTGATTCTAAGCCCGTCAGGCCAAAAATTAGATATTAGCACCTGAGATGTGATACTGAATAGGCCCTACAATGGTAAAGATTGAACCATGCATGTAAGGCATATACCCTAGTTCATAAAATAACCAAAACCAGCTCCTTAAGTGACATTTTTGTCTTGTCCCATCCCTTTTCCTGTTCAGGAATCTCAGAATCCTGCATGTATTTCTCATAGTATTTTCAGCTCTGAAAGACATTTATCTTTAAGTTCATCTTATCAGTATCAAAATGAGAGGCAAAAGATTTGAAGACACAAAAAAATCACCTCTTTCAGCCTTCCCTCACACTGAGGAACTCTACATCAGAATCTTCAGAGACAGAGTAATGTCTCTAAATCAGCGTTTTTCAACCACTATGCCTTGACATACTAGTGTGTCATGAGATATTGTCTGGTGTGCCGTGGGAAAAATTCCAATTTCTTCTGTAACAACAAGTAGCTTCAGCTCACAAATAGACCAATCATTAGATTATTTAATAATAAAGTAATTGTAAAATAATTTCTTTGTGTTTATTTGATTCCTATTCAAGAGAATTACTTTATATAGTCAATATAGGCACAGTTAAATTTTTTTAACATTTTCTAATGGTGGTGTGCCTCACGATTTATTTTTCATGAAAAAGGTGTGCCTTTGCACAAAAGATTGAAAAACATTTCTCTGAAGAAAGAAAAGGTTGTAAAGTGGATAAGTCTGGTAGTCCTTAATATTAGACCACATGATGCAATATGGCTTCATACTTGGTGACTTTAAACTTATTCTTCATCTATATGGCACCTATAATAAAGGTTTCTTTGGTTAACTACATTTTTGTAGATAGGGAAAAAATGAACTAAGATGCCAAGGGTTTTTTTCCCACCTGAGAAAGCCTACTTCCTGAAGTAGGTCCTCAAGTTTCTAGTCCCTTCCTGGCTGTGAAAACAAGAGTGTTCATCTTTCTATTCCTGCTGGTAAGTTCACCCTGACTTTCTAACTCTGGGTTTACAGAAACATCACAGAGATGATGACCACAGTTTCACTGCAGATTGTTGGGATTATTGAACCCATCATCCAGCATGCAGACTGGTTCTTTCCTGGAGGTATGTGATCACATCAAGGTGTGGATCATATGGAAAGGGGTCTGAGAAAAAGCAGAAGAGTTGCTCTGAGATCAAAACTTTTAAAACCTAACTCAAACTTGTTTCATTTTTAATATTTATTTTAGTACACAGAGGTCTGAGATAGATTGATGGTAGATTCCTTTTCTCTGGCCTGAAGTTCTCTATAAACTGTGCTAACCATTTAGTGCTCTGATATCCGTATGGTTTAAGTCTATAAATCATGAAAGATTCTGATGCAGAAAGGATAGTCCTCTGAAAATCTCTTAACTTTCTAGACACAGAGGGAAGCTGAGATTTGTGTGAAAATAAGTTCTTACTCAGGGTTTATAGATCACCTATATGACATATTTTTGTTAGTCTAAACAGTATCCCTCAATTGTCTTCTAAACATGAAGCTCAAAGGCAATGGGATTACTTTTAGTACTTTATTTAAAATAAAAATGCAAAGCTAATTCCATAATAATTTTTTTTGTTTTAGTTTCATTAGATTTGATTTGACCTATAGACCACATCTGGCACTGCTCAGGGCATACTCCTGGTGCTCTCTACTTAGAGATTATTCCCAGAGTGGCTTGGAGTACAATGTGTCATATTGGGATCCTTACCTAACTTACCACATGACTATCTCACTGGATCCTAGAAGATGTTTTATAAAACTTTTATCTATCAAAACTTCATTGTATAGGAGTGTAACTCCTAATAGTAAGAATTTTGGAGTGAAGTAGTTACAGTAAGTTCAATGTTGGGTTTTGTTTTAATTGTACTGTTTAGAAAACATTTAATAATGTGCTTTTAGTACACTTTTTAATAGTTTTGTTTTCTGTCAATTAGAGATAATTACTGCTTCATATGTTTTGTTTTGCTTCATATTTTTGTTATGAAAGCTCTGAATGATTAGTCTCAAAATTCTCTTGATAATTCAATGTGTTTTGGGATAAGAAATTATGAAAAAGAAATGATGAAATTAAAAGCAGAAACATAATTCTGTAGGTTTTCTGTACAAGTTAATTCATTACAATTAAGAAGAAACACTATTATTAAAAATGGATGAGATGAGTGTCCATCTGATACCTAAACATTTATTGGAAATTTGATATACTTTTTTTGTTGGTCTTCTAGAAAGACTAAATTACTTCCTATTTTATTTTCTTGACAATTCCCCTGGCTAGTATTTTTCCAGTACTGTTAAATAACAATGGTGAGAGTGGGCATTGCTATTTTTTCTGTTCTTCATAAGTCTGTCTGGTTTCACTTATAATCTAGAAATTACCTTATAAAAAACTATTAAAACTTGGGTTGAGTATATGAGTTTAACCTATGAAAGTAGTGAATTCACGTATAGTGATATATGACTTAATATTAAGAGATTAGCTAACAGTGGACCATGGGACAATTTTTTCTAGTGGTGAAGTATAAAAAAGAAGATGCTGGGGCCCGGGAGATAGCATGGAGGTAAGGTGTTTGCCTTTCATGCAAAAGGTCATCAGTTCGAATCCCGGTGCCCCATATGGCCCCCCCGTGCCTGCCAGGAGCAATTTCTAAGCATGGAGCCAGGAGTAACCCCTGAGCGCTGCCGGGTGTGACCCAAAAACCACAAAAA
>PVKC010020471.1:0-18612 GCA_004027635.1 Crocidura indochinensis
CTCTCTCTCTCTCTCTCTCTCTTATTTTTGACATTGCAAACATTAATTTAAAAACAAAAATAATTTTAGTCTGTAGGTTTAAAACATGCTTATTATATCCTAATGGTTTACAAAGCTATTCATGATTCAGTTGCAAACGTACAATGTTCCACTATTCCATCACCAATGTCAACTATAGTATTATGTGTGTTCACTGTGGCTATCCTAGGATTTCACTGCTGAGTCGAATTTGCTATTGATTACCTCTCAGTGGAAAGCATATATCTGTAAGCTTATATAGTAGAATAGCAGGTAGTCTGATCCATGTATACAGTGACTTCCTTACAAAGTGACTGCCAGATAAATCATTTCACCCTTTGAAAGATGAGTGATAGGCAGGAAGGAAATGGAACAGTTTCTCTAGAGATTTTTGCCTTTTAGAAATTAGAGTGGAAATTTCTTCCCATGCTGGAAATTATAAATTATGGGAAAGCAAGTAATTTTTTGTTTATTTTTGGATCAAACTTGGTGATGCTGAGGGTTATTCCTGGTTCTGTACTCAGGAATCACTTCTGTTGGGTACTGGTACTGGGAATTTATTTAAGTACCTAATCTGCAGGGGAAGAGGATTACTAGAGGAAGAGAGGCAGACTTGGCAAACAGCATGTAGGGTGCCATGGATCAAACCCAGGTCAATCACAGGCAAAGCAGTTATCCTACCTACTGTGCTATCATTCTTGTCTCCCTTAAACTAGTAAGCTTTTTAAATTAGATCTGATTTATTATTGTGCTCAGAATTACTACTTTGATGCAAAGGGTAAAATAAAAATAAAAATATGGACAGAGAGAATAAAATAAAATAAAGAAAGAAAATAAAATAAAACATTGCAAGGCATATAGTTATTTATCAAGCTTAACAACTTACTCACATAGCTCTTTCTAGGAAGAACCATCCTCTTGGAATAGGAGCCTATATTCCCATTCTATCTTTATTTCAATTCCCCTAATATGCTACTATTTTTATGAAAGTTTGACTTTGTCCTATGGCAAAGGCAATATTAGTGGTTAGACTAAGTGTGCAGATCTTTTCTTTCTTTCTTAAGTGGTATTTGGAATAAGCTTGCTGTCACTCTGTTAACAGGGACAAAGAATGACAGACCTGAATGCAACTCTATGGGCATAGTGGATTCTTATATAAAAATACTGGAGGTTTTGTGTCTTCCACGCATAGAACTGATGACAAGAAGACAACATGCAAGGCAGGAAGCAGAGGTTCTGCTTGTTTCATACTGTAGCTCACTGACGAAATGCAATCTTAATTCTCTGTCTTAAATTAATCTAATCCTAGCCTCTGATCATTCAGTTGTAGCATGTCAACCTCATGCAACTTGTAACTCAACCAACTTAATTGACCTACTGATTAAAATTTGATCTTCCTTAAATTTCAGAAGAGAGCTAATTATAAAATGAATAAAACAAACCTACCTACTGCATGTAGCTAAGTGCAATGATAGGATAGCTGCAGGATATTAACAAAGTATTGAGGAAATGCATTTAAAACAAGCTGGGGAGGTTTCTCAGAGGAATCGAGAAGTGATTTCTTGTGTTAATGAGAAATTATCTAGGAAAAGAAAAAATAAATAAAAAGAGTTCTATCAGAATGAAGAATATTGATCAGGTCTCAGAGATGAGAAAGTTTAAGGTTCTAGAAACTCCAGGAAGTTCAATGTGACTAAAATAGTAGTGTGTCCTGGTCAGATCGCATATGGTATTATATCTTGTTTAGGAGTAATTTCTGGGTTTTCATGGAAGATGACCTTCTGGAACTTTTGTCTTAAGCAGATGGTGTTTCCTGATATTTTACCAAGCTTAGGATGAAACTAGAAGCCTTATTTATAAACTTGTTGATATATATTTAAAGACCTCGTTTGTTAAATAAAACCACATATGTAGCATTCAAATGCCATCATCCTCTGTCTGCCTCTACCATCTTCCATGATTGTTTTAAAATTTTCAGCCTTCTGAATTGAGTATTTCTTTCCAGCTTGTCAAATAGATCTTATTACCTCATCCTTTTCTGGAAGCAAAAGTTATTCCAGATCATGGACAATTGTGTTTGATAATGAATTAATATGGTTTGAGTCTTCTTTTAGTGTTCTTATGTTGTTATGATTTATAGAACAAATGTTTTTTTTTAAAGAACCAGGAATATCTTTGCCCCTGCTACTTGTGGGCTCTCAATCAAAAGAAGAAAATTGCTATGAATCTGCCAATTGTAATAAAGATCCAGAGAATAAAACAGTACAATGCAAACATTTTTCCTTTAGTGTTACATTTGAAACCACCAAGATCTCTTTCCCTGCTGTGTCCAACAAAAGGAGAACCATTTGCAGATAGGGCAGGGCTAGCACTATAAAAAGGTCTCCTTTTGCCTGAACTTAGGCTCTGTCTCAGTCCCATAAGAGAGAACTATTGAATCTGTGGGAAAAATAATACCCTGCTGACACACGCAAAGAGTCTATGCATAGTCAATGCACTGGACCGCAGAGACTTCCCGCAACCTGGGTCATTCTACCCCGAATAATGTCTAATTATATATTTCCATGGTTACTTTCAGAGATAATGAGTCCCCCAACCCCTAAAACATCACAAGGACTTTCAGAAGCATGTTGAAGAGAAAGCAAAACAAAACCACTCAATTACCATATTCAAGCAAATAATCAGAGGCAAATTTGGCTACTGAGGCATATTATCTCTGACTAATTATAATTTTAAATGATGAAAAACTCAAAATGAATAGTATTTTCTCCACCCCTGTGCTGCACAGAGTCTGCCTTTCCCCATCTCCAGGAACCAAGGGCCTAATTACTTGCACTTAATAATTCAGTTCCATCTCCTTGGCACAAATTCCATTTGTTGCTGCAAATGGGGCCCACATTTGTCACAGAAAGTTCAGTTGTTAAAAATAAAACTCTCTCTCCCTGCCTCCCCTTCTCTCTCATAGAATAAAGAATGACTATAATTAAGAATAGCCTAATTAACTCTAAGAACTTAGATTCCTTCGACCCCTGACACTGACAACACTGCCTGGAGTGGAATGTCATACCTAGAGCAGTCAAATCCGGGTATTCACTCAAACCACCTTGGGCTCAATAAAATTATATATTAACTTCATCCATCATTTCTTGGTCAGGTATTTCCAAAGAGGGTTTAAATAAATATTGGATAATAAGTAACAAATACTTATTCAAGTAATAAAGGAGTCTTCTTAAAGTGGTTGTTATTTAGCTGTAAATGAGAAGTAGTTTTGCCTTCACTCCTTGATTCTTTGACTTAAAGAATACAGACTTGCAACCTTCTGTATGATAAACTTGGTACAGGTAACTTGTATCCAAAGTAATGTGTGTCCAAGGAGCTAGCGCATGCTCACTTAGAGAGAGATGAATTTATAAGAGACGTATAGAGCTAGTGAGGCTCTACTGTGAGAACAGATTCGGGACAGCCAAATAAAAAACATTTTCCCAGATCTATCTCTGAAAAATTGGTAGGTCTAAGAGAATGGATATAGAATTGCTAATAGTGAAGATGATCAGCAAAATGAAACCATACACTGGTCATCCCACACAAGATTATCAAGACATATTATGTTCTATTACTGTCATTTTAGTCATTTAGCTATTTTAAGGTCAATCTATATTCATATTCTGCTTTGATTATGCCATATATACTAAGTTTTTCTAGTACAATGTATCTTCATGCCATTTCCTTCATTGTTTCTTCTGATATCTGTTATGGAGCTGTAAAAGTCCAGAATTCAGGATCCGCCATCCAAAAGACCTCCAGGGAGACAGGCAGTAATGTAAATGCAAGGGAATTTATTCTAGCATGATGGGGTCCAACATCTTCTAAGAAATGAGGACCCCCAAGAAGGACTCATATGTCAAATATAAAGGGGTACCTAGGCCAGATCAAGGATGCAGTGTCATCTGGCTATCTGTCTCTTGCTGCAGAACAAAGGTGTGGTTGTCATCTGGCCCTCTGTCAGCTATTCTTTAGCCTTATATGGATGCATTTCTTGGCATTTACCCCTAGGGTTGGACTTGGCTTTTTTCTGGGCCTAGTCTTTCTACATTAAACTTGCAGCCTGTCATGGCAGCACTTAGGCTCACAGCAAAGCCCAAAGCCAGGTTTACAGCAGTTAACTTCCTTAAGCAAGCAGAGTACAGATACTGTTATATCTAAGCAAAGGCATTCATATTCTAACATCAACATTTGGGTTACAGTTAATTCTAAAATGTGGATTCTAACAGAGCTATTCATCAACCATATTTCTGACTTGTATGAGGCAGCCCATGCTCTCCTGGATGTAATGTATTAGAGAAAACACCTGCCTTCAGTAAAGGTTCTACCAGTGACTAACTATGGACAAAAATTTTTCTCTAAGAGCTCAGTTTTGTCATGTATTTTTATAGGAATAGGATACTTACTTCAAAGAACAGTTGTAAGAACTTTCTAGTATTATAATAGCTACAGTATAGATATCAACTTCATTATTGCTACTTTTCTTTCTTCTTTGGTAGAGTCAAATAACCATAATTTAAATTAAGGAAACAGACAACTTGCTTTTGTGCTTGAGAAAGAAGAAAATATTGCCATTTTCACCAACTTAGATGAATCTTGAAGACCTAATGTAAATTTTGACTATTAAAAGTGTAGTACAAATATGTTACATTTAAAAATATAACAATATAAAGGTAGAGCATAAATTAGAAACACCAGGAGCTAAAGAGGTGGGGAATACAAGTTACTTAAATATATAGACTTGTAATTAGTAAATAAGTCCCAGAGATCTGATACACAACATACGGAATATAAAATAAATTGAGTTATAATTATAAAACTTGCCAAGGGAATAGATTTTAATTATGCAAACCACAAAAAAGAAATAAAAATAATGCAATATGCATTTGTGCTGATACCGCAGTGGCAATTGTGTTACAATATTTACATCTATCAAATCAGTGAAATGTACAACTCATACTGCTTATATAATGCAAAATATTTTAATCAAAAATAAGACATTCACAAAAATATTCTAACATCATTAAGAGCAACAACAAAGGAATATATGTCATGTTTCTACTAATGATAAGATATAAACCATCTCATATAATCCAAACCTCAAGGTAATAGTTATGGGAAGGCAGAAATATAAGTTTGGAGTGCACATTAATCTGCTGATCTTCAAAGGATAGAGATAGTTTATACACATGAAACAGAACACTTAATACTCTATCAAAGCACTTGACTGCACATAATTTGAGGATAGGGGTATTAATCGGTGAGTGTCCTGTGTCTAGCAAGATCTTCCTTTTGTTCAGTAAATGTGTCTGCAACTGAATTAATGAGTAAATACACTATATTGCAGTGTCTCCAATGGAACTTGTCCAAATAATATGCATAATAAATTATTATTACATATTAGAATTTAGTAATGGCTTGCCATAAGTGCGATAAATAATTTACTGCTAGAAATTTGGCTAGAAAGAAATAAAAATAAATAATAAACAGAAATGAATAAATGTGGCTAGAAATTTGGGACAAGATAGAATACAATGTATATTAGGTGTGCTTATTACTTTCTTCTGAATCTTTTTCCTTCATTGATAGCACTTCAACAAGTGGAGTACAAAGTCAAAATTAAATCAAAACCTCTCTTTCTCTGGGAATGAATTTCTGGTCTCTGCCAAGTCTGCTTCTCTCCTCTAGTAATACTCTTCTGCAGATTAGGTGCTTAAATAAATTTACCCTGAGCCTCCTGCAGGAGACCACTAGTGTTAGGATAAGAGGATGAGTAGGAGTTAATTGGAAGTAAATGAGGAAAAGAGGACTGTGATACAGACCAGATTTCCTTCAGGGAGTAGGGAGATATATGCTGATTAAATGGAGATTGAATTTAGATTAGGAGGGTGGGTTGAACCTACAGAGACAAATGGAGATGAAGAGAGAAGAGAAGGTGAAGCAGCCAGGGGAAGATCTTCCAAGAAACTCTTCAAGTTCCTGTTTGACATCAGTAAAACAAACGCATTTAATGAGGCAGTTTCCTTATCCCTGGGCAAAGTCAGAAGAGAAAGACATGGTCCCTGGATACTGGAAACAGGCAGCAGAAGGAGAGAACAACTCAAGGTAACATGGTTAATGTAAGAGACAGAAGCACAGGCTGCTGGAAATGCAGTAAAATTCTTAACACCATACTGTAATGTAACTATCATTTTTGCTTTACAGATGGAGAGTCCAAGCTTTGTTTCCTTCTCAAACTTGATCTCATTCCACTACACAAGGAATGCCAGACAAAATGCCAACAACAATAACTGTGTTCCAAGCTGAGCTTTGAGAATTAGCTCTCTTGTTGGCTGCAAGACCAGAGAGATGCAGCTTCTTTCTGGATCCTTCTAGCTAATAGAAGATGGGGGCAGGGTTGGTTTTTCTGAGTGGGTCTTATTGTTGCAGTGCCCCTGTCTCAGTGCCTTTTTACCTTCCTCTACCTTTGCCCCCTGACATATTGCCTGATGGTTGCTTAGCAACGTCTCCAGCAAGACTGCATCCTGGCATAAATTGCTGTTATGCACAAGGAGAGATTTCTCCCTCCTCTCTCTCCTGTGTTTTAAACAGACATCCTAAAATAGGGCACTTTTTTTCTCTTCTCTCTTTTTTTTTGACAGACAACTCTGTGTAAATGTTGAAATCTGTGTTGTCTGTCAGGAGCAGTCAATCTGAAAACTTTGCTGAAGAGAAATGTATATTTAGTAACAGGTGACAAAGAGAGGAAGACATTGAGATGTCAATTATGATGGTGAGTTAATGCAAATGCAGGATATTTAAATCAAGCGGTTTAGGCAAATGAAAAGGACAGAGAGGAGCTCAGTAAGGATTCTTGTATTTTGAACAGAGTGGGGCTTTGTTCTCTTTGACTCCATCTGTTGCTAAGGATGTCCACAGTGTCAGCTTTACCCTGTGAGTATCTGTGAAAGCATTTAGGCTGCTAAATATGTACTAACTCTGCATTCTTTAAGGAAGAAGATGCTTAAAAGCAAAGAATCTGGATTTGAGCTCCAATTTATGTGGATATTATATTAAGTCTGTAGTATGGCTGTTCCCAATATAAAATAACAAAGATTGCTCAATGAGTCATTGAATAGCTTGTCTATTCACTTACCCCTTTGCCATCTCCTTTTTAGACTCATTCTCTGGAATTTCATGTCTCCATCATCTCTCTGTTCCTTCCCCTTCACCCTGCAGCCTCTAGATTCTACTCTAGTGTTCTTTATTTTGGTTAGCTGTCAGCTATCTTATGTAAGAATTCTGTCCAGTCTCATCCCCACAACCAATACTTCTTATTTTCAGCATGAAGACTGTGTTGTTGGGGGTTCTTTACATTTTTTGAGATTTTTTTGGTTCAAACTATTGAGGGATGAGAAGACACCTGACTTCCAAATATCCTGTTTCCAACCTCATGATGCACAAAATAATTTCCTCACTATGAAGAATGATCTGGACCAGAACCATTCAATGTGTCTGAGATTGTAAAGTCTACTCTAGAGTGATCATTAGAGGGACAAATTTTGGCTGGTTCATTCTAGCATCTTCCAGCTGTTCACACTCAGCTGCTCAGCAAATCACTCTTTAATGACTAAGTAGTTGGCTGTAAATGAATGAATCTAATGATTGCTCCAATATTTTTCTTTTCAGCTCTAAATACTAAAACTAAAATTTTCTAAGTGCTATGTTCATATATAATTTCATGATGAATATATTCTGGAAATCAGCTAGGATTCAACAGTTATTGTGATGAGGCTATGAGACTTAGATTTTTTAAAAGTTGCAGTTTAAAAAATTGTAGTGCAAAGAATTGAACTCGGTTGTTTCACCTCTGCTAGGCCTGTGCTCTATCACTGAGCTGCATCCCTGCATTAGGATCAGATTTATTATTGATAAAGGATAATGGGAGAGTAAGTGTATAACCAATAATGTGAATATAGTTATAGTTCTGCTGTTAATCTTCAGTTTGCTGATCCCCACAGAATTTTCTCTGAATCCCAGAGTAGGGCTGCTCACAGCAATACTCATCCAACTGGGTTTGTTCTTTACTTCTAGGACTAATGAGTGCTGTGATACTCAGGACCTGTATCTCTAGAGTCCCTAGGGGTACCCTGGTGGTTTTCAGAAGTTTCCAGTCTCTATCCAACAATACTCTGGAGGTCATGTGGTGCTGAAGAGCGAATCCAGATGTGTGCATGCATAATTCATGTACTCTGTACTGTCTCTAAGTGTGTGTCTGGCCCCAAGTGTGATACCTCATTTTACACATTAATTTGAATGGGCTATAAGGTTCTCAGATAGCTGGTTAAATTGCGTTTTTCTGGATGTGCCTGTGACAAAGTTCTTAGAAAGATTGACACTCAAACTAGTTTGTTAGATTGTTCTTTCTTGTGTGGGTGGGGATTCTATGAGGTTCTAAATAAAAATAAAAGACAAACTATATGGTAATATGCTAAATGGAGTCAGTATGAAGGAGAGAGACAAATATAGAATGAATTCTTTCCTGTGCGGATAGAAAGAAACACATGGAGGGAATACAAATGACCCAAATTTACAGAACCTGGAAGGCTGCTTGCAGAATTGAGTTTATGAAGGGAATGGGTGCGTGGTGGATGGGAAAAACCATTAGGAATATTGATGGAAGGAAACTGACACTCTAATGGTAGGTATGGTGTTAGAACATACCCTATAATTATAAACCATGTCTGTATGGTAAATCAATAAAAAATCAGGAAAGCAAAACACAACAAAACAAAATAAATCATTATTATATTGGAACTTGAGTAATAGTATAAGAGATAAAGTACTCATGCTGGATTGGGCCAAGAGTTTTAATCCCTGATACTACATAGTGTTGCAAAGTACATCTGGGGATAGCACCTGAAGGTGAGGAAAGACAGAGGAATGACTATGCACAAATTTGGTCTGAATGCTGTGTGGAATATTATTTTATTTCTATGATAAGCTATTTTTATCTGTTCTTAGGTCTTTGGAAATAAATTTAAACTTTCACGAGTTTATAACTGAGAGATGAGAGATGCTATAGACTTGTGAGCATAACTTAATGATGTTAGCCATTTTCTTTTATTTTTCTTTCTTTCTGTCTCTCCAGAAAATCCTAATAAATATCCACTCTACTGACAACTTGATTTCACACTCCTGACCTTGAGCATGATCTGAGAATACGTTTCTGTATCTTTCAGCCACTCTGTTAAGCTTCTGTAGTAGCCCTAGAAAAACATCTGCATATTTCCATACATTCTTGATTTTAATCTATTTGCATGGCATTATTGACCTTCTAGTTGTTCAAAGTCTGATTCGCACCCTGACTCCTTCCTACACAATGGATCTCTGGCATCCAGTCAAATACAGAAGTCTGCCAAATGTATCCCCTTAATAGCTTTTCATGTTTTCTTTGCACATTGCCACCATCCATTCATTGAGGACTTAATAATGTCCATCTTCTTTGCTGCAGCTGCTTTTTCCTACCCCCACTAGTTTTTGTGTCTCTCCTTCATCCTGTTGCTTGGTATACAATCCTGACCAGATGCTCTTAGCCCTCTGCACCAGGTCCCTCTTAGGGTCATGAATCATTTAAACTATATTATGCATACTTTTCTCGATCATACTTTCCTTTTTTCTATCTATTTTATAGGAATAAACATTTTATTAGAATTACAATTATTTTACTATTTAATAATTTTAAAATATGGCATTATTATTTTTGCACTATACACTTTTTTCTACAATGTACTATTCTATTGTTTGTCTTAGGTATCAAAGCCTTACATCTAAATAGGGGGTCACAGATGCAGATAATGGTTTCATCCGAATAGAAGTAATAAAAGAACATAAAGTTATTGGTATCTGAGAGTGACTGATGTGAAGATTGAGATCAATAAATTATTAATGTTTGTAGAAACAGAGAAAATTTTCCAGAGATAGCACTGTTTTCACTGACATTTGGGAGATCAACTAACAGAAGAGAGTAGGGAGGAAAGGTTGCAGTAGGAATCAACTTAATGGGGTACATTGAGGTTTGGAAGGATTCTTGATGGAGATGAGTAAGGCTGAGTGGTCCTTAAAACAAGGATAGTGTGAAGCAAGTGGGATAGGATAAGGGACAACCACACAGGTCCTGGAGGGGGCTTGAAAATAGGAACTTAGACTTTATTCAAAGTGCAAAAAGAAGCGTTGGAAGGGTTTTATGTAGAGAAAAGATTAGTGAGATATATCCTTGAAATATACTTAGGCTGCTCATGAAAGTGGACTGCTATAGGCCCAGGGATGGTCTTGTAAGAATTGCAGGCCTAAGATGACTTCACATTGGCAGAACTAATCTAGGCTTTATCCCATCAAAATAATTCAAGAAGTACATTTAACAAGACCCAGTGATAGATTGTGAGTTAAGTTATCAAGAAGAATCCGAGGATTCTACCTAAGAAACTGAGGTTGGCCCACTACCTGGAAACTGCTTAGTTTGTTCAGCTTACCGAGATAGAAAAGACAGGAGGATGAACAGATGCATGGTAGAAAAATCATTAACACTCAGTGCAAGTTCCTTTTTGCTCTAAATTTTCCTTAGAATTTTTCTCATCTTCTCTACCTCTTATCTGGAAGCTACCAGGGTTTTTTGTTGTTGTTGTTGTTCTTGTTTGTTTGTTTTTTATGTCTTTAAACCTGTCAGTCTCCCCATTTGTTATTCTTTCTGTCTAGATATTTGATGTACTTTTTTTCTTCCCTGAGGTGAACTTTCTCTGAAAAGTCTTATCTAGATCTCCCTCCCTGCCAGACACATAGAAACCATTTCCTGATGTCTTCTTCCATTCCTATAGCAGGTATATGTTCTATTTTTAGGTTATTTTCCAATGATAAATTTGTTCACTACTCATTGGCGGATAGAATTATATAAAAAAAGGGTTTTACTCCATTTTATTACTTTACTCTTCCTCAAATAAAACCACATAACTCGAACTATCTAGTCCCGCCTCCCAATTAGAGGGAGAAGTAATGAAGGTACCAAGACCAAACAGTTATAAGATCACTAAATAATAAACTAGACCAGAGGGGGCCACTCAAGTTAGAAGCCCCAGGGGTGAGGGTGGAGGATAGGGGAGGCAGGATGGAAATGGAGGTGGAGGGAGGACAATTCGGTGATGGGAATTCCCCTGATTCAATGTTAACAGGTACCTGGAATATTACTGTGAACGATATGTAAGCCACTTTGATTAAAATAAAATTAAAAAAAAAAGGTTTCACCACCTCTCCATATTAGTATATCTTTGCTCTGCTCTTTTCCAACCCGATTCTTAGATATTCATCATTACCTGGGAATAATAGTTTTGTAGGTTCTATGAAGGGACCATAAAACTATGAATGTAAACATTTTTGTATAAGCACAAGGAACTAATAATTTGTGAGGAATTTTACAAAATAAAATATAATATTCAATTTTAGCTATATTATTGCAGGAATATTGAATCTAGTTTTGAAAACTTGAAAGAGGCTTCATTTTATTACTTTAATACATTACCTAAATAAATATTCAAAATAATAAAATCAAGAAACAGTAGTATGGTGAGACTGTAGTAGTATAGTAATTGATAAAATGTTTAGGATAGTCATAATGTAGGCCTGTGGTACAAGACAAGTATATATTGAAGTTTGTACCTATTCGAAGCAAATTGTGAGAATAAGTGATCAATCCCACAATATCTACCTACCTATTCTGGAGAAAACACACTGATATAATTTATAAAATGTTATTTTAAGCATTAGTTAGCTGATGGGTTTTGATTATTCAATGATGTACATTGTTACCTTTACCTTTCAAAATGCTGAAATATACTACTTTATGTCTATAGTTTTAGGGTGTTCTTCATTTTAGTCTACTGAATTTTTATGATCTTCTGAGTTTTGGTCATTATCAAGGAAATCCTGAGGTAAATAAACATAAAAACATTTTTTTTATTTTTGTAGGAATGTGAGAAGTTTTTAGGCTCTGGCTAAAATGAACCTTAAAGTCATTGAATCCCTTTATATAAGAGATGCTATTCTGTCCTCAGTAATGTACTTAAAATCTGTGATCCACTTCTAGAGGTCATATATTTGCTACTTCTTTAACAGATCATGCCATCTCTCAATAGTTATAACTCTTTCAATGACACTTTCTGAAATAGAGCCCCACATAGCTTAATTTCACACATTTATCTAAATTACCCTATAGAATTCCAGAGAACATTTAACATTTCTTCTTCATGATTTTTATTTAAATGTCAGAAGTTGGTTATCTTGTATCTTAGCAAAATCAGTTTAGATTCCCAGGAAATGCATGTGAGTGAATCAAACTGATTATCTTTGCCATTTTGGTGTTTCTTTTCAATCCTGTCCTATTTCCTGCAGCCGAGTTATGATGGCCCTGTACAAATTCCCTCTAATGAAACATTTAGCTCTTTAGGCTACATAGTCTTACATATATATATATATACATACATATATATACATACATATATATATATATGTTCTACTTCATGTTCTTTTTTTCTTGTTTGGGAATCTTTCCTGAAGTTTGTTTCTTTCCATTTATCTTCTATCTTATTTTTGAATTTAAAAAATAATTTATTTAAGCACTATTGTTTAGAAGGTTCTTTATAATATGGTTGTTTCCAAACAGCTACAAAGTTTTTCATGATTGAATTTCAGTCATATAGTATACAATACTTTTTACCAATGCACATTTCCACCCACCAAAGTCCCCAATTTACCTCCCACCTTCCCCTCGAACCTCTCCCCAGCCTGCCTCTGGGTACAAATATTTTCTTCTATTTCATCCTTCCTCCTTTTTCTTTTTAGACACTGTAGTTTGCAATATTATTACTGAAGAGATATCATGCATATGACTTCATCTTCTTTCAGCACTAAGCTCTTGTCCAGATTATCATTGTCCAATTATCATTGTCCAATTCCAATTATCATTGTCATTGTGGTTCCTTCTCTGCCCTAACTGCCACTATTTTGGACTAGTTTCCTATCATGGACTGGTCCTCATTTCTATTTTCCTGGGTATTATTACCATTTTATCTTTTATTTTGTATTTTAAAAATGAGTACAACCATTCTATGTCTATTTCTCTCTGACTCATTTCACTCAGCATAATACTTTCCATATCCTTCCATATATAAGCAAAATTTTATGACTTGGTTTTTATATAACAGCTGCAAAGTTTTCCATTGTGTAGATGTACCACCATTTCTTTATCCACTCATCTGTTCTCAAGCACTTGGGTTGTTTCCAGATTCTGGCTATTGTGAACAGTGCTGCAATGAACATAAGAATGCAGAGGACTTTTTTGAATTGTGTTTTTAGCTCCAAGAATATATTTCTAGGAGCAACATTCCTGGGTCATATGGAAGCTCAATTTCTAGTTTTGTAAGACTATCCATATTGTTTTCCCAAAAAGGCTGGATCAGTCAACATTCCCATCAATGGTTAGTCCCTTTCTCCTTAAATCCACGCTAGCACTGGTTGATTTATTATTTTTTTTGACGTGTTCCAGTCTCTGTGGTGTGAGATTTCTAATGTCGTTGCCTGTTTACTTGATTTATGTGAATATGTGTACATGGAGGAGGCATAGTACCAATATGTTGATTATATCAGGGCCTCTACATTTTCAGAGATGAAGATTTGTATGTGGGTGATTTGTGAAGAAGGAAAGTACTTTTAAGTAACTTGCATTAAGAGTAGGTAAATAGGAGGTCAATTTAATTGTAGAGTTTCAGTAAAACTATATGATCCTTTGGGAAAACTCTGGAATATAAATTCTACTGTTTAAAATATTGCTCACCTCGAGAAAACAGACCTTTCATACCTTTAATCAATACAAACTTTGCTTTTAATTTGCCTAGTTGAAGCACAACTAGGAATACAAAGAAAGATATGTTGTTGTTGTTATTGTTTTTGTTGATTTCCCTGTTTCCAGGATGAAAACTTAATCTGAAAAATGGGGTAGAAGTGGCAGATCACAACCACTTCTGTTATATCTCTTTGCAGTGGAATATATTTCATTTTTCTATTTTACTCTTGTGCCCCACCTATACAGCATTTTCTTGAATCAATTTGAATTTGATTTCTTCACCTTCTTTTTACAAAGTAGGACATGTGCTAGTGTTTTCCTTTTATTTATTATTACTTAATTTTATTTTAGATACAGTTATTTACAGTACTATAGTGATAAGTTTCTAACATCATTCATTGTTCCAACACCACTTCCTTCACGAGTATTTGCTTTTCTGTGTCCACCATACACCAACCCACTTCTTTATACTGTGATATGCTCAATTCTAAGAATACTGACTGGTTCAACCTTTTGAAAACAATATGAGCTCTTTCCACAAAACTAAGATTTAAACTTCTATATGATCCAACAATTGGATCTACCCCACAGGGTCAAAATTCTATGCAAAAAAATCCCACAAAACACGTTGATCTTATGTTTATTGAAACACTCCTTACAAAAATAAAAATCTGGAGAAAAATCTATGCAGAAGAGCAGATTACCAAATTAAGAATCTTTGGTACATATACACAGTATCAGTGTTGTGAGCAAAATTTTGCTGGTTGCTAGCATTTCCTGAGCATGTGATACTTAGGCTTAAATGCACCTTTTTTGTACCCCGACTCTATGAGTATAGAAAGAAGAGTATCATCATCATCCAAATAAAATCAAGCCATGATGTTTCTTTTATTTTTAATAAAATTATTGTTTTAATTACCTCCATTGATCCTATTGATAAATGGTATCTTAAATAGTACATGATGCTGGAATATAGAAACACTAAGTGGATGAGATTGACAAGTTCTTTGTATTCAGAGTTCAAGGCAAGAGAAGAGTTTTATATCATGCAGGTCCACACAGAGAGTGACCTTGGGAATAAAGTAAAGCAACTATGTTTGTGGGAGGCAGACTTTATAGTGACAAGAAGAGGAGGTTGGCTTCTAGTTCCTGTAGGGTTACATGATGAAATCTTTGAACAATTTACTTGGTTGGTGAGAAGGTGAAATGCATTCGATTGAGATCTGAATGCAGCATGTTGTTCTAGTTTCTAATAGGAACTATGAGGGTGGGAGTCTTTTTCTGCTGCTTGGGAGAATAACTTAGAGGAGTAGGGAGCTCAGCCTTGTATCTTTGGAACACTTTGAGTCTCAGAGGTGTCAAAGCAATAGCATCTGAAACATTAAACTTTACAACAGAGGAAGGATGACTCGTTATGAGATTCATGATTGACAAAAGTATTTTTATATCGATCAGATATTGAGAATGTATGTATGTAATGTATGTAATCAACATACATTGTGACTGAATATTTGTATCCTTGCCTATTGATGGCCAAATGTTAGGATGTCTTTCTTTGTATTGTAGACACTCAAGGAAGTTAGAGAGTAACATTTTAGGCATGTGAACTTTTGGGACTGGGGCAGGTGGAGCTTATGGAAGTGGATGTATCTGGACCTAGATGAATTTCTCATTGTAACATACTTTGTTATGCCAGTTGCTTCAATGCTCTCATATTATCTTGCTCAATCAAGGAGGCCACAATCTTTTTCTGGGACCCAGAAAGAAATCAAGAGATTCCATATGTTCCATGGGATTGATACCCACTGTTTAGTATTTGGGTAAAAAAAATCCATTTATATCAATAAAACAGTCCTGTAAGCATAATGCAAATTTCATTATTGCTATCTGAGGCTAGCTGGAATGCTTGGCTGAATCCTTAAGGAGAATACTATTATTGTGCCTTGTTTGTGATTTCACAGCTGTGGAGGATAAGACCAAGGAGTCAGATTGGTTTTTCAACAATAGCTAGATTGGAGGGAGAAAAAACCCTCCACAAAACACATCAACCTCTTATGTATTTTTCAGTGCAAAATATAATATGTAAAGAAATTCTAAATGTTCACGAGGCATGAACTGATTTCATGTGTCCTGAAGTGTAAATAAATTATGCCCCATGTCTGGAATACTCATCTTCAACCAAGGTTAATGAGCTCTGCCCTGAAGACATATTAGGGAATAGTAAATTGCTGACACAAAGAACAAGGATTGCAAACAGTTGACTTGAGTTTTTTCCCCATGAGATTATTCTCCAAGGTTTTCTTGTTCTTTTCTCTCTAGTTTGAATGAGGTATAATTAACTAATAAAATTATGAGAAATTTAATGTATGTATTTGATTTGATATGTGTAATGGTTTGATATAAATTTTCATTATAGAAGGACCCCATTTAGTTAATTAATGCATCCATCATCTCATGTATTTTATGAGAATATTTATGCTTTATTCTCTAAGAAAATTTCAATTATACAATGCATTGTTATCAACTCCATTCTCTATTCACCCTACATTTGACTCTCAAACTCTATTTGTTAATTTCAAAATTTATATATTTTTCACTAATTCTTTCTTTCATCCCTCAATCTCTAGCTACTTTCTTCATTAGCCACTTTCTATTTTTCTATTAAGAACTTTTAAATGAAAAGAGAATAAAATAATTCTATTATATATTAATTTGACTGTTGATGCTGTTAAATTTTAAGTAAGTGTTGTTTAATTCCAAATTATTTTAGGATTATGATATATGATGAAAGATTAACCCAGTTTATAAAAGCAAAAGAATATTATTTGTACTTTAAAGTTAGTTATATCATATAGAAGATAAGAAACAATCTAACTGTGAAAACGTTCATATTTACTTTGGGGTCATAGTCAAAATATAGGAGACTTGTATATAGTACAAGTGTAGCATTCTTGACTGAGTATCTGGGATGTGTCTTTCCTTCTACCTTGTAAGATGTGAGATAAATAGATGGACTTCTCTGATGTTCAGTTTTCCTTATGTTCTCTATGGGGATAATGAAACTATCCCTACCAAGTTATTTGGAAGGGGGTGCTGAGTATGACTGATAAGTAAGAAAATATATGTGAGCATACATAGAACAAAGCCAGATAGAAAGTAACTACTTAAGATCTCTGGGTCTTAATTTCATCACTTATGAAGTGAAATATTGGAACCATATCTGAGATTGCTTTCACTTCTAAGATTCCCTGCTTAAAGAAAGGTCACTGTGGCTTGATCATCATAATAGACCCTGTAACTTGCAATGCATTACACTAAGAGGGAAAAAAATAAAGATGAAGAAGATGCTGTCTTCACCAGTTCACAACTTAGAGGAAAGTGGACACGTACACAAATAAACCTTGATAGGTATTAAAGGTAGAGGGTATCAGGAAAGAAATGTGTTTAGGTGGTGAAGAAACTATAATGGATACTCAGAAATCTTGGCTCAAATTTCTATCAGGCTCATTCCAAAAGCTTTTGTTATTATTTTTTATTTATTTTTAATGCTGACATCTAGTGGACCCACAGGGATTTGGGAAGATTTAATTTTGGGGGGAGGGGGGTGGGTGGACCAAACTCGTATTGCTCATGGCTGACTCCCGCCTCTGTACACAAGAATAATTCTTTGTGGGCTTGAGGGACCAAAGAGGATTCTGGGGATCTAACATAAGTTGGCTGCATGCAAGGAAAGCACCCTACTTACTGTATCAGCTCTGGTTTCCCATTTTAGTTTTAAATATCCTGGTAATATCCTCAGAACTAGGCTTCACAGAGTGGGAGAAAAAAGAGTGAATCTTCTCATCTTTGAGCTAGCAGTGGGATTCCAGGCTTGCTTGGCTTCCCTGGAATAATGAGAGACTAAGTTTCTTATTACATGTCAAATAATAGGGATGCATGCTAGAGTCCTAGAGATGAATTCTTAGGTAACATCTAGTATATAAAAGGTAGTCAAGAGCTTTTTTAAAAATATTATCAACCTGTTTTCTTCAAACATTTTTCATGTCCACATAAGTTAATGAAGGTTCTCAATCTTGACTACATTCTAGAATCAGAGAGTGAAATATTGATACTCTTTGTATCAATTGTGGTAAAACATTTGCAAGTGAACCCCAAATATCAGTATTCCAAAATTTCTCCAAGGTTATTAATTCCAATATGCAGCTTGGTTTAAAAAACGTCTGACATAAAAGTTATCATTATTTTCTGCTTTCTCTTACATTGCACAATTGTAGACAGTCTGTCTCTATCTTGAAGTTTTAACTGTGTTTGATTTTGAATTTGTTCTTGCAAAGGAAGATTCACCTCATGAACTAGATTCCAGAACACTATCCTTGTTACAATCTAATATTTTAGATCACCTAAGCCCACATCAGGCTTTTATGAGTGTCTTTTATTCACTTTCTTCTGCCTCAGGATCCTGAAAGCTACTCTGTTCCTCAGCTAGATGTTTATTTCTTTTTATAATTGAATAGTGGCTATTTGTAAATAATCAGCTATCAGCTCAAAATCAACCATGTTGATCCATTTCCACTAATTCCTAATCACTAGGGACTCTTGTTTAGAATCATCACTCCTATTATAGCATATAGCACTCATTTGCTTATTTAGTGTGTGTGTGTGTGTGTGTGTGTGTGTGTGTG
>PVKC010020472.1:0-18540 GCA_004027635.1 Crocidura indochinensis
TTTTCTAGATTTATTATTAATGCATGCTATTTTAAACAAATTTCCTTTAAACAAAGTAGCCTTGTATTTAGATACAGATATGCACAATGGCTATCTATGGGGAATCAACCTAAGAAAGTTTTTGATATATAGCCACATAATATTCAAAATGATAGTAAAAGTTCTTCACCCATCTAAAATCATCTTAATGTCAAACATAGCTGCATATTTCAAGGACGATATCAGCTAGTGTCTCCAAAAATAAGAGAACTTTGAACATCTGCGAACAATAAAAAAGACCACTTTGAGCCTCAATAAATGGAATTAAAATATTTTAATTACTTCTTATAGTATGTTTACATTAAGAAACACAAGGGGCCAGAAAAATAGCATAGCGGTAGGGCATTCACCTTGCATGCAGCCTATACAGAATGGATCCGGGTTCGATTCCCATCATCCCATCTGGTTCCCAGAGCCTGCCAGAAGTGCTTTCTGAGCACCTCGCTAGAAGTAACCCCTAAACTCTGCAGGATGTGGCCCAAAAACCAAAAAAAAATTAAGTACAAGATATCAAAAAGAACTTTATACATTGCTGCTCATAACAGAGTAAAAATATCTCAAAAGACTAGATGTGGGGCTGCAGAGATAGCATGGAGGTGTGTGACTTTTGCCTTGCATGCAGCAGTGCAGTGGTTCAAATCCCGACATTTCATATGGTCCCCGGAGCCTGCCAGAAGTGATTTCTGAGCATAGACCCCTAAGAACTGCAGAATGTTACCCAACCCCCCAAAATATGTCTAGATGTATGAATATGAATCCAGTGGGATCCCCTTTGAAATGAGATCTGCAGCTTTGTTTCTACCTACTCCTGCCACCCAGGGAAATGGCTCAGGAGATGTAGGAATGTGGACCTTGCTCTTCGCAGCAAAGGAAAGCCGGTTCTAGAGTTTACCCAAGTCTTCTAGGCCCATCATCTTTCCCTCAGAAAAGGACATCAGTGAAATAAAAATAGGTTTATCTAGATATTCTAAGGATGGGGAAAGAGGAATAAGAAAGAAGTCAATGTGGGCAAGAGAGAACATGGCTTCTTCAAAGACAGAGAGGGCCCTGTACATATCCATGAAACTAGGAAAGTCCACATTTCAAGATGGAAAATGCAGGCGACATGAGCACAGACTGGCAACAAATGTGTGTGCAGCACCAACACAGAGGCCAAAGGAGTACATTTGTTTACTCCCTTTGTTCTAAGTTAACCGTTAATACAGAAATAGGTTTATCTAAAAGGAGGTACACTGTTATTCATTGTATCACTCAGTACACTAATTAAGTGTTGAAATCAACCTATATGTCTAAACCAGATGAGAAGATCATATATATATAGTAAATATATACAGTGGAATACTGCGTAGCTGTAAAGAAAAATCCAATCATGCAATTTACTAAAACATGGAAGAAACTGGAAAATATTATGTTTAATGAAGTAAACCAGAAGGTTAATTACAAGATGATATCACTTATACATAGTATTTAGAATTACTGCATGAGGAAATGCCATGGTTTAAATGGAGGTTATCAAGAACACTGTAGACCTTAGAATATAGTGAGAAGAAATTAGTGGAGTAGAATAAAGACACATATAAAATAATGGGTGCCATGGGTTAGGGGGTCTCAGGTGCATTGGAGGTGTGAAGAAAGGACACAACTTAATATCCAAGCCAGAGTCCACAACAATGACGTTATTGAGACCCAAATTTTAAAAATCAAACTGTAAAGGTGCTTGTTATGATGACAATCTGAAGTGGAGGGAGAGGAGGGGTTACGTGATGCACTCTGGAAATATTGGTTTTGAAACATTGTATGTCTAAAACCAAAATAGGAGAACCTTTTTTAATCACAATGTTTGACTTTAATATGATTTTTCCCCCAACCAGCTCTCGACTGAAGTTTTCTACCCCAGGTAAAAGTTCTCTTGCTAGATTGGTTGCCAAGATGAAGGGTTGGGAAGTTGATGATCTTTATCGATATTCCTTTCCTGTCCTTTGTTCTTATTGGAGCTTCTCTTCATAGGGGAGCCAGTCTTCTCTGGGCCTATAGTGGTTGCAGGTGAATCTCTTGGCAATGTTAAAGTAATTCCTCCAAATCCTGTCTCTTGGTTTTATTGTGTCTCAAGAATTCACGACCCTAGGAGACCCTCCTTATCTACCTGCCTTCTTCAAATAGATAAAATCCAAAGTGGCATTTCCATAGAGTGGAATGTTATTCAGCCTTAAAAAAAAAAGGATCAATCCTTTCAAAGTCCTGAGGGCATTTTTCCCTACTGAAATAAGTCAGTCACAACTGCAAAAGGGTATAATTCATATCAGGTATCATATCAGGCATTGAAGACATCTTTGTAGAGGGCAGGAACTAAATGATTTTCAGGAACTGTGGGAAGAAATAAATAGGTAGTATTGTTAAAGGTTAAGTTTGGGTTATTTTTTTAAGATGCATCTGACAATAGTATGAATGTATTTAGTGCTATTGAACTGTTCTGTTAAAAATGTTATTAAGTTCTGGGGCCAGAGAGATAGCATGGAGGTAAGGTATTTGCCTTTCATGCAGAAGGTCACAGTTCGAATCCTGGCGTCCCATATGGTCCCCCGTGCTTGCCAGGAGCAATTTCTGAGCATGGAGCCAGGAATAACCCCTGAGCACTGCCGGGTGTGGCCCAAAACCCCCCCAAAAATGTTATTAAACTTTACATCGCATGTTTTTGCCATAATTTTGTATGTTGCTCAATTAAGTCATTGAGTTTTTGCCCTAATGCTAGAATTGTATCTCTATCTATCTATCTATCTATCTATCTATCTATCTATCTATCTATCATCTATCTATCATCATGTTATCTATCTATCTATGAAGTAAATACATAATATACTTTGATAAAATAGTCATTCTCATTTCTCCAAAAAAGTGGTAGAAATCCCATTTAAAAAGCCAGCTACAGCATTATTTCTAAAAGTTTAGAATCCATTTTAAGTTAAAAATAAAAATATTATGAGATATATTAAATTTCATTTTGAAGTTAGCCAAATTAATATGTAGCTGAAAACTAGATGAACAGCCAAAACTTAACTTGCAGATAAAGCAGAAAGAATGGCAAAATGCTACACCTTATTGTCATATTCACTTTTTGTACTGTAAATGTGTTGAATCTTTTTATGTTGCCATTTAAAACTGTCTATTCCTTTATCTAGAACAGAGCCATCACTTGCACATAATTTGTCCACTGTTTTTTTTGGAATACAGCAATAAAAAGAAAATAGTCACACTCATATACCTAATATGAGTGAAAATGTAAACTGTAGTATTGAATAATAATATAATAGTACTCAGATGCAAGTGCTAAACTAGATGACTTTTTTAGACTAACATTAAGATGAAAACAAACAATTTTCAAAAAATGTTAATACATCTTTGAAAATACAAAAGCAAACACTTTGGACACACAAGATAAAAAAATGGGAAAAACTGATGAGATTTCTACAAAAATGTTTGGAATATTTAAAGGTTTTTAAGAAAAGCACTATAGAGCAAGTTTTGGTGCATGCATTTATTTGTTTTTGTTTGGGGCCACACTTAACTGTGGTCAGGACTTATTCCTGGCTCTGTGTCCAGAGTGACCTCTGGCAGTAATCAATAACCACAAGTGGTACTGGGGTTTTGAATCTGGGTTGACCTCATGCAAGGCAACCACTTTAAACTTTGTAATATCTATATCCCCAAGTGTCAAAGCATTTATATTGGCTTTAAATAATTTAAACCTTACCTCTGAAATAACAACTTGCAATAAATTTGGAAATGTAGCTAAAAACAGACATAGAGAGGCCCAAATTATGAAGACTTACACTAAATTTAGTAACTTTGAACTTGAATAGCAATGTTGGATACTCTTATTAATATCTGTTAAATTGCACAGAAGTTGAGCATATGTGTGTCTTAGAAGTATACTTTTAAGTCACTGTAAGATGATAAACTTTATAGCAAATGAAAACTATTTCTGGAAGTTGCAAACAAACTTAAAATAATTTTAAGGCTAAAGATAACATAGTATTATTATTTTGGTTTCAGATTCATAGCAGATTATCCTCAGGGCTTATGGTTGGCTCTTTTCTTTGCTGAAATACTCTTAGCAGATCCTGAGGGTTTATATATGGTACTGTATTAGTTTGATACAAGGCAAGAACCCTCCATCCTGTGTAGTCTCTCTGGAAAATTAATTAATTTTCAAATAAAAATTAAATTGTAAAATTAATGTATTGTTGTTGAACAATGTATTGTTGTTCCTTAAAGAAGGAACAAAATTTTATAAGAAACTTGTGGTTTGCTATTCAATATAATAAATATACCCAAAAACCTCTTTAAATATCTAAGTTGAATTATCCATGTAAAAGGAGTAAAAAGAGAAATTTTATATTTATATATACTTTTCAAGTGAGTACAGAAAACTGAATTATAGATGTGGGAGAGATAAGGAATCCAATATTGTAAGACTCCCACTGCTGTGCTTTTTTCCCCACTGAGTATGATTCATGCTTCCTTCAAAAATAAAAGTAAGAAGATCTATCTTTTTATGATAAGTCTAGTTGAGAAAAGTACAGGCATGGGAATTTAGGTGGGGTCATAATAGATTGATCTGGGCTACAATTTGAGTTAGGAAGAAATTGGTAAAATATTCATATCTATTGTCCCATGCGATAAACCATCACTTAAAATGAAGTTGAGCCGACATTAGAAGCATGTTGTTACTGAACTTCCTGGCTAGGCACAGGTGATTTAAACCCATTATTTCCAAAATTGGAAACATCTTTCTCTTACACTTTTTTTCTCCCTTGCATTTTGTGAATTTCACTTTTTATTTAAAACATGACTATTGTCCATGATTCTCTTTCTTGGGTTGCTAAACCTATAACCTTAAGAGTCACCCTGAAATCTCTCGTCCAGACACTCTTTGAATAATATTTATATTATTCATATTCTATTTGATAATTACTACAAATTACTTCCACCATTATAATTTTTATTATCTCCAGACTTTATTCTTGCAATATCATCTTGTCTCTGATCTTGCCTCCTTTCCAATTAAGCCTTCACAAATCTACTATAAAGTTCTATCAAAGATAATCAGCCCTTTGTAGTATCATGATACAATATGATTTCAGCCTCCTGAACTCATTGAATGGGTCTAAATATAAAACTGGTTTAGTGGAGACATTGGTAAGAAAATATTATTTGAACCAGTGTGATAGTACAGTGAATAGGGCATTTGTCTTACATGCAGCTGACCTTGGTTTAATCCCCAACATCCCATATGGTCTCCTGAGCATTGCCAGGATATATTCTTGAGTATAAAATCAGGAGTAACCCCTGAGCACTGGGTGTAACCCAAAAACAAACAAAAATTAGTATTTGTATTTATGTTTAAGTTACCTTCATAGTGAAGTTATGAGAATTAAATCTGAGAATAATACAATTGGTTGGGAAATGTACAATAATGTTACTATTAATTGTATCCCTTCTGACTTCCCTTTTCCATCTCAAAAAAATCTAAAAGGTAATCAAAGACTTTTGTTATCTCAAAGATAATCATGACAGCAATGCTTGTCACATTTGTCTTTAATGATTTTATGAACTAAGGAAACAGACTTATATTTCCTTATATGAACCAAGTGGTTCATCCTTCAAGGCCATCCTTTGTATATGCTGTTCTCTTTGAGTTGAATGCTTTTTGCTTCTCTCAAGATTGTTTAAGTATTTTCAGAGAGGGACACACCCAGTGATAATCAGGGTTACTAGGGTCTACACACAGAAGTTATTTCTGGCAGTTTTTGGGGAACCACCTGGAATGCCAGGGATTAAAATCTGGTCTGGCTGAGTGCCCTACATTGCATTCTAAGGATCCAAGATAATTTAATTCCTATTTTATTTGTTTGTTTATATTAATGGGAATTCTCTAGAAGAGAATATAATCCTAAAATATAGTAGAAATAGTAGTTGCACTACATTCTTTTTTTAACATCTTATTTATACTTCAATCATGATCATTTTTATCCTTTTTGGTATTTGGTGTGGTTGTTTTTAGGTTTTGTACTTTTTGTTTGGGGCCAAACTTGGCAGTGCTCAGGGGTTATTCTTGATAATGTTGAACAGATTATAGATAGGATTCTGGTCTTTATTCACTTGCAGAATCACAGAATATAGAGCAACCATATCTTGAATTTAAGAGCCATGAATGAAGATAATATCAATCTAAAATTTAGAATTCTTTTCCTGACATCTCTCTGAAGAGTAAACCCATTTACTTGATAGTTATTTAAATAAACAATTAAAATGTTGAAGCACATACAAGCTCCTTAAAATTAATCAGTCATTTTTTTATTATTTTTTGACTTGCTTTTCAATTTAAGACTTTCAGATGGTAGTTTGAAATATTACATATAATTGAAAAGTCATAAAAATTTCAATGAAAGGAGACTGATACATTTCAAAAAATAGAACCCACAATATGTTTGAAAACACAGGACATGTAGATCATAGTTGTCTTGTAGGCTAACAAAACCAAATGTTTTGATAAAAGGAACATTTGAGATTAGATAAAGCAATTCGCTTAGTTCTCAATAATCTGCTATTGATTTGGTTCAGTTTACAAAATAATGTTCCATTTACAAAAAATCTGTGTATTGATAACAGTACTCAAAGCATGTGAGATTTTAATTCATTAGTGAAGAAACTAAATAATACATCTCTTCTTATATTATGTAGTAAAGTTTTTCCCTTTTCTTTTTGTTCTTGAGATATCCATTTTTTCCTACTTTGTAGGCCCACCACTTTTTATCATTTCATGTACACAACCAGATGTGCTTAAGGATAGGATATTATCAGCAAGTACTTGTTCTTCTATCTCTCAAAATTCCAGAATTTTTTAAAACACTGGCTCATTTTTTTTCGTAATTTATATGTTTATATTACCTGGAAAGATATCACCAAATTATTACACAAACACCTACCTGAAAAGAGAGTAGTTCAAAATAACGAGAACTGGGACAGAGTATACCACTATGTGTAGAAATTTCTATGTTTTTCATTTATGATAAAAGAGATCCACATTAATTGAATATTTACCTGTGTCTTTTATATAAACCTTTATTTAAACACCATGATTACAAGCATGTTTGTAGTTAAGTTTCAGTCATAAATGGAATATCCCCTTCACCAGTGCAACATTCCTACCAACAAGGCCCCCCATAACCCCCATTCCTGCATGTGTTCCAGACAGGCATTCTACTTTTCTCATTCTTTAACACTGTCATGCTACCTGTTAGTGTAGTTATTTCCCTAAAACTCTTCACCACTCTTTGTGGTGAGCTTCAAATTATGAGCCGGTCTTTCTGGTCCTTTAAGACTTTAACTCTAGTGTCTCTGAACCGTATTACAGCAATGTCTTTAATTTTTCTTAAAATCCATAGATGAGTGAGATTATTCTGTGCCTATCTCTCTCCCTCTGACTTATTTCACTCAACATAATGGATTCCATGTACATCCACATATGGAAAAATTTCATGACTTTATCTCTCCTGATGGCTGCATAATAATATTCCATTGTGTATATGTACCACAGCTTCTTTAGCTATTCATTTGTTTAAGGACATCTTTGTTGTTTCCAGAGCCTGGCTATTGTAAATAGTGCTGCAATAAATATAGGTGTGAGGAAGGAATATTTGTATTGCATTTTTGTGTTCCTAGGGTATATCCATAGTATTGGAATAGATGGATCATATGGGAGCTCAATTTTCAGTCTTTTAAGAAATTTCCATATTGTTTTCCATAAAGACTGGACTAGACAGCATTCCCACCAGCAGTGAATAAGAGTTCCTTTCTATCCAAACCAGCACTTACTGTTCTTGTTCTTCGTGATGTATGCCAGTTCTGTGGTGTAAGATGGTAACTCATTGATGTTTTGATTTGCATCTCCAGGATAATTAGGGATGTGGACCATTTTTTCATATGTCTTTTGGCCATTTTTAATGAGGCTATATGTTATTTTCTTATTAAGTTCTGTCAGTATCTTGTATATTTTTGATATTAGCCCCTTGTCTGATGGGTACTGGATGAATAGTTTCATTCTGTGGGTGGTTTTTGTATCTTAGGCACAGGCAGGATTAATATTATTAAAATGGCAATACTCCCCAAAGCATTGTACAGATTTAATGCTATCCCTCTAAAGATGCCCATGACATTTTTCAAAGAAGTGGATCAAACATAGCTGTGGGTTTTATTTTTTTATTTTTTATTTTTATTTTATTTTTTGGTTTTAGGGCCACACCCGGTGACGCTCAGGGGTTACTCCTGGCTATTCGCTCCTGGCAGGCACTGGGGACCTTATAGGGAACCGGGGGATCAAACCACGGTCCATCCTAGGTTAGCGCAGGCAACTTACCTCCAGGGCCACCACTCGGCCCCAGCTGTGGGTTTTAAAGGCTTGCAAAATGGAAAATGACCTTGAGGATTTTCTTAAAAAAATACATTATCTGGGCCAAAGAGATGGTAGAGCAGTAAGGAGATTGCCTTGCATGCAGCCAATCCAGGAAGAACAGTAAGTCAAATCCGAGCATCCCATATGGTTTCCTTGCTTGCTAGGAGTGAGTTCTAAGTGAAGAGCCAGGAGTAATTTCTGAGTACCGCTGGGAGTGAATCGAAAACCAAAAGTAAATTAATTAATTCATTAATTAAAATAAAAAATACAATTCTCAGTCAGAGAACAGGGACTGATTTAGAAGACATGGAAAAAATTGTAGGGTCTACATTTGGGAATTTTGGTGGCTTGATAGGGAGCTTATGAAGCAGATGATGAACAGTGCTTACTCTTGGTTCTGTGCTCAAAGTTCTCTCTTGGAAGACTTAGGGGACCAAATAAAGTGTTGGGTATAGAATTATGTCAAAGAATGCAAGATATATGTCCTACCCATTATACTATTGCTGCAGGTTCAGGGAGTTACATTAAAAAAAAAAAAAGAAAGCATATTCAGGGGCTGGAGCAATGGTGCAAGAGGGAGGGAATTTGCCTTGCACACATTGATCTAGGACAGACTGCACTTTTAACCCCCGGGGTCCCATATGGTCCCCTAAGCCAGGAACGATTTCTTAGTGCATAAACAGGAGTAAGCCCTGAGCTTCACTGTGGGTGGCCCCCAAACAAACAAACAAACAAAAAGCATATTCATCTTATTCTAAGATGGTTTTCTATACACACTACATGTAGGAAAAACAAACGTAGTGAGGAATTGTTTTATTTCTCCCAGACTTATGTAAAAGTCTGTCAGAATAATAATTCAGCTGGTGGGGCTTTTGCCTTGCATGTGGCCAACCAAGGTTCAATCCCTGGCATCACTTATAATCCTGGGTGCACTACCAAAAGTTATCTCTGAACAGAAAACCAGAGGTAGACTTGTGCACAGCATGTATGAGCCCAAAACCTAAAAATAAACAAACAAACAAATAAATAAATAAAAGTAAGAAAGGAATTCTCTAAAATCTCTATGTCCCCTGAGAGTCCCTAGCCCAGAGTCAGGAGTAAGACCTGAGCTTTGCCATGTGTGACTCAGCAACTCACCAACCAAAATATTTAAAAACTCGGATAAATGAGACTAGAGCAATGGCACAGCGGTATAGTGTTTGCCTTATACACGGCTGACCTAGGACAGACCCTGGTTCGATCCCCTGGCATCCCATATGGCCCCATACTCAGGAGCTATTTCTGAAAGCATAGCCAGGAGTAACCCCTGAGCGTCACCAGGGTGTGGCCCAAAACAAAAAAAATGAATAAATAAATAAATAAAAGCTCTGATGAAGAAATACTTCACACTAATATTAAAATTAAAATGAAAAGTCACTTGAATTTATGTCCTCTAATTGTTTATCTTTCTAATTTTAGTTCCTTTATCTGATATAGCAACATCAGGGACTTGGAGAAAATATTTTTAAAATATCAATAAGTCTGCCATAAATTATTAAAGTCACCTGTACATTTAATTGAAAAGAAATGAATAAAATGCTATTTTAAAAATATTTATGATCAATTTATTAATTTACCACCAAGGTTAAAATTAAAGTTGTAAAATATGTCATCTAAGTTTAGGAAACAGGAAAGCTTTTATTTTAAATAGTAAGTAGGAATGTAAAAGAGAATTGAGAACAAAGGAAGAAAATGATTATGTATATATTACTTTGAGTATTAAATATATATATTATTTTTTTGGTTTTTGGGCCACACCTAGTGGTGTTCAAGGTTTACTCTTGGTTCTGTGCTCAGGAATCACTCCTGGCAGGATTAGAACCATGTGCGATGTCTGGGATTAAACCCGGGTTGGCAGAGTGCAAGGCAAGCACCCTACTTGCTGTGCTATCACTCCAGCCCCTAAGTATTAAATCTTTGGTAAACTAAAACCTATTTTTCCAGAAATCTGACTTAATTTGCAACATTCATCAGTGAACATGTATGCATTACACTGTTGTAGATCTAATATAATTGTCTAAGAATGAAATATTATAAATCAGAGATGAATACCAGGGGAGTCAGAGATGGCTCAGTGAGAGAGAGCACCTGATTTGTAATTTCTACTGGGAAAGGATGTTGTTTTCTATTTGTTTTGTTTTGTTTTGTTTTTCCTGTACCAACAGCTTGCTTATGGCTTTAAGCTCAGGGATCATTCTTGGCAGGTGCGAAGGAGCATATGGGATGCTGAGCACTGAACCCAGCTTGACCTCATGCAAGGCAAGTGCCTTAATCCTGATACTCAGGACCGTAGATTACCTACTTTACAATCACAAGGTCATTATTTCAGAACCACCCTAAAATAGATTTAATTCTAGGAGCATTGCCCTTTGGAATCACCAGAACCCTAAAAAAGTGTGGAATTTCTAGTATAACTCAATCAAATGTGTGCTATTAACCCAATTAATATGTGGGCCCCTCAAGTAAGGAGCACGACTAAGCTGTGTGCCAACAATGCAACCTCTGTTCATCTTTTCTTTTCTTTTCATTTCAATGGAGTATCTTTTTGTTAGCCAGTTTCTTTTTCTTTAATTTAAGCACTTTAGTCACAAAATTGTTCATGATTGAGTTTCAGTCAATGTACACCTCCCTTCACCAGTGTATGTTTCCCTCACCAATCCCCAATTTCCCTCCAACTCTCTCCCCTACCTGTCTGTGGGCAGACATTTTTACTTCTCTCTCTTTTTCTCTCGCTTCCTCTCTCTTTCTCGCTCCCTCTTTCTCTTTCCTATTTCCCTTTTGTGACACTGTAACTTGCATTATTGTTAATGAAGGGGTATCATGTATATCACTTTATTTTCTTTCAGCACCTCTTTTTTGTCCAGAGTGAACAATTCTGTCATTCTCATAGTATACACTTCTCACCCTAACTGCAATCCCAGCTCATTGTCTCAAGCTTCCTGGCATTGACTGGTTCTTATCCAGGAGTAACCCCTGAGCATCAAACAGGAGTGGTCCAAAAAAGAAAAAAAAATGTCTGTCTTAAAGACATGCAGGGAGTAGGGAAAGAAGGAGATGGTAGGCATTGGAGGTAGAAAAGTTGCACTGGTGAAGGGAGGTGTTCTTTTCTTATAACTGAAGCCCAACTACAAAACATATTTGTAATCATGGTGCTTAAATAAAGATATTATATATGTATATATATATATATATATATATATATATATATATAAAAGTTGAATCTTATAAAGGTCTGTGGGTTCCACAAGATTTTGCATGTACTGACAGGTACTAAGATCTGAATCTATTTTATTATTAACAATAGAATGAAGTTTACTGAAATGAAGTTTTGTTTGCTTGTTTCTTTGTTTTTGGAGGGGGTACACCCATAGGTGCTCAGGAGTTACTCTTTAACTCTGCACCCAAGAATTACTCATAGTGATGCTCAGAGGTTCATATCGAATGCCAGGGATCCAATCTTTCAGGCATGTACAAGGCAAGTGCACTATCTACTATACTTTGGCTCCAGTTCCTTTACCAGTAGTTTTTTTTTTTATTTTACTTTTTTATACCCCTGGACAGATACCAATCTGTGGCCTCTAATTGAGAAACACTTGCCTTGAACTTTTCAAATGTTCTTTCTACATAGTTTCATCTATATATTCATCTGGCTTTTCTTTTCCTTTGCAAGAGAAATGCCTTGAGCATCTCTTCTCTGAGAGTCTGTGATTCACGTTTCTTTTATTTTTTTCAGTATCTTTATTCTACCTTGCTATTGAAGAAATTTGTCAGAATTAATATGAAAATTCCTGTACTCCATCTTTGGAGGGTATAGATTCTGGGTATATATAGAATTCTAGGTGCTTCTTATATTTCAAATCGATTAGACATATCTGTGAGGAATCTTTTCATAAAATTTGACATTTGGGGTAATTATTTCTTAGAGTACTTTTATTTTTTCCTTTCAGGATATTGATCACACATATATTAATGTTTTCTCAGAGATATCTTCTTTGCCTTAGAATATCTAATCATCCTTATAATTCAATGTACTTTTATAGTTAATTTTTAAAATATCCAATCTGATTTCAATCTGTCATATTTCTTTAAATATCAGACCTTGTTTTAAAGATTTTCTTATCTCTGCTTTTCTTTTGTTGATATAGAGAGTGAACTATTTTAATATCCTCATCTACTAATTACAATATGTGTGATAATTCTGCATCAATTTCAATTGATTGATTTTTCTCTTCATTACAGGTCATATTATCTGGTTCTTTCATAGTTATTTTTATCGTATTTAGAGCTGGAAATTTTTTCTTCTACCATGTTGAGTCTGAATATTTTTATGTCCTAGAAATATTCTTGATCTTAATTCTTTCAGGTCTTGTTTTTAAAACCTGTTAAGCTGTCTATCAATTTTTGCTAGACTTGGGTTAATTATGCTCCATTTAGAATCAAAGTTTTCTGAGTACTCTGCTTAATTCTTTGTGAATGTTGTGCCCCTCCACCATTCACCTGTTGGGAATTGATATTTCTCTGACCCTGATGAACTCCGGAGTATTTTTCTTATCCAAGCTTATAGGCACTTGTTTTTATAACCATTTCTGGGTTTTCTTATTCAGATATACTAATCAGTGCTTTCAAATACTCAAAGGATACCTATAACACATTTATGTTTTTTTTTTATTTTTTAAGTATTCTTTTATAGTATTTAAAATACTCTTAAAGTATTTTAACTGACTTATCTCAATCTAGAATCAACACAATCTTCTCAACTCAGCAGTTCTTCTGGTCTTTTTTCCCCCTCTTTGTGCTTCAACCTGAAAACTTTTCAAAGCAGTAAATTGGGGAAATTGTTGTTCTTACCTTGCTTTTGCAAGAAGTGTTGTCTCTTTTTAGTTGATACCCAGAACTATTTAAAAAAATAATCATTGTTTCATATATTTGGACTAACTTGTGGATGTTTCTAGACAGACAGTCTAGTCTCTATGACTCTATCTTGGCTAGAAATAGCCTCCCTCTTGGGTAGGTTTTAAATGCTGAGCCACTTTTGTTCTCAATGCATAATAGGATGAAATTTCACATTCCATATTCTTGCAAGAGCAGAAAATGCCCCACCCATTCAGTTTTTCAGGTAGGTATTTTTGCTTAAGGAAACTGTTGTTCTGAATACTTCTAGAGAAGACAGTATAGCATATTATTTGTAGACTTGTATGATTGTGCTTCTTGTCAAAAACAAGATTATTTTGAACTATTTTTTAAAATAATATCTTTATTTAAACATAGTTCTTACAAACATGACTGTAGTTGGGTTTCAGTCATAAAAATAACACCCCTTTAACCAGTGCAACATTCCCATCACCAATGCCCCAATCTCCTTCCTATCCTGTCCACCTCTTCCTGTATTCGAGACAGGCTTTCTTTATTTTTTTTTATTTTTTATTTAAACACCGTGTTTACAAAAATAATTGCAGCTGGGTTTCAGTCATAAAAAGAACATCCCCCTTTCGCCAATGCAACATTCCCATCAAAAATGCCCTTATATACTTCCCCTCACCACACCACACCCCCACCTGTATTTAATATGTTATTTAATATGTCATATGTATTTAATATATTAATATGTATTTAATATGACAGGCTTTATACTTCCCTCACTCATGTTTTTATGTTTTGTTTTATGTTTTATTTTGTGTTTATTTTTGGTTTTTGGGTCACACTTGGTGACATTCAGGGGTTACTCCTGGCTATGTGTTCATAAATCACTCCTGGTTTGGGGGACCATATGGGACACCAGGGGATGAATAACTAACTGTTCATCCTATTTAGTGCATGCAAGGCAAACACCCTACCATTTGCACCACTGTTCAAGCCCCTCATTGACATTGCTATGATAATTCTCGGTGTAGTTATTTCTCCAATTGGACTCATCACTCATTGGGGTGAGGTTTATATTGTGATTCGGTCTTTCCAGCCCTCATCTCTTTTGTGTCTCGGTATTATTGCAATATCTTTTTTTTAAAGCCATAGATGAGTGAGACTATTCTGTGTCTCTCTCCTTCTGATGTATTTCACTCAATATAATAGATTCCATGTACAACCATGTATAGAAAAAAATCCATGACTTCATCTCCCCTGACAGCTGCATAATATTCCATTGTGTATATGTAGCACAGTTTCTTTAGCCATTTACCCTGTTGAAGGGTATCGGTTATTTCCAGAGTCTGGCTATTATAAATAGCACTGCAATGAGGAAAGAATTTTTGTGTTGTGTTTTTGTGTTCCTAGAGTTTTCCTAGGAGTGATATAGCTGGATCATATGGGAGCTCAACTTCCAGTTTTTTTAGGAATCTCCATATTGTTTTCCATAAGGGCTGGTCTAGACAGCATTCCCATCAGCAGTGAATGAGAGTTCCTTTCTCCCCACAATCCCTCCAGCACTAATTGTTTTTGTTCTTTGTGATGTGTGCCAGTCTCTATGATGTGAGATGGTACCTCATTGTTGTTTTGATCCGCATCTCCCTGATGATTAATGATGTGTAACATTTTTTCATGTGCCTTTGGCCATTTGTATTTCTTCTTTGAAAATTTGTTTATTTCTTCTCCCCATTTTTGCTGGAGTTAGATGACTTTTTCTAATAAGTTCTGTCAGTACCTTGTATATCTTAGATGTTATCCGCTTATCTAATGGATATTAGATGAATAGTTTCTCCCATTCTGTGCATGGCCTTTGTATTCCAGTCACTATTTCCTTTGAGGTTCAGGAAACTTCTCATCTTAATAAAGTCCCATTTATTTATCTCTGCTTTGACTTCTTTGGAGAGTGCTCTTTCCTCCTTGAAGATTCCTTTAGACTCAATGACTTGGAGTGTTTTACCTATGTGATTTTCTATACACCTTATAGTTTTGGATCTGATATCAAGGTCTTATGTTCATTTGCATTTGATCTTTGTGCTTGGTGTTAGATGGAGATCTGAGTTCGTTTTTTTTTGTTTTGTTTTTGTTTCGTTTTGTTTTGTTTTGTTTGTTTTTTGTTTTTTTTTTTTTTTGCAAATGGCTCTTCAGTTGTCGCAACACCACTTTTTGGAAAGACTTTCCTTGCTGCATTATGTATTCTTTGCCCCTTCATCAAATATTAGTTGATTTTATGTCTGGGGAACATTCTCTTAATACTTAATACTCTCCACTGATTTGGCAGTTTATCTTTATTCCAATACCATGCTGTTTTAATGACTATAGCTTTGTAATGCAGTTTGAATTTGGGGAAACTGATGCCTCATCTATTCCTTTTACCAAAAGTATTCCTTTTCCCAAGGGCAGCTCTAGCTATTCGAGGTTGTTTATTGTTCCAGATGAATTTCAGGAGTGTTTGATCCACTTTTTTAAAGAATGTCATGGGTATTCTTTGAGTGCATTAAATCTATACAATGCTTTGGGGAATATTGACATTTGAATGATGTTAATCCTCCCAATCCATGAGCAATGTATGTGTCTTCAATTTTTGTGTGTTCTCTTTTATTTCTTGAAGCAGGGTTTTGTAGTTTTCTTTGTATAGGTCTTTCACATCTTTACTTAAGTTTACTCCAAGATATTTGAATTTGTGTGACACTAAAGTGAATCGGATTGTTTTCTGATGTCCATTTCTTCTCTATATAGCATATAGGAAGGCCATTGATTTTTGCATGCTAATTTTGCAGCCTGCCACTTTGCTATATGAATCTACTGTTTCTAGAAGATTTTTTCATAGAGTCTTTTGGTTTTTCTACATATAGTATCATGTCATCTGCAAACAGTGAGAGCTAGACTTATTATTTTCCTATCAGGATGCCCTTGATATCTATGTCTTGCCTAATCGCTATGGCAAGAAGTTCCAGCACTATGTTGAATAAAAATGGTGAGAGAGGGCACCTTGTGAGACAGACGTTCTACTTGAACTCTTAACCAAGATGGATATGTTATTTTGTTCAATGTCCCTCTGATTGCTGGCATGAGTTGTCTTCAAACTTCTTACAAGATTTAGCAAGGGGTCAGAGAAATAGCATAAACCAGATAAGGCACTTGTGTTACAGACAAATGACCTAGGTTTGATTCAGGCATCACATTTGGTCCCATGAGGACATCAGGAATTATTCTTGAACACAGAGTGAGAAACAGGCTTTGAGTACTGTTGGGTGTGAGCCAAAGAACAAGACAAACACCAATATCCATTTCAAGATCCATTTATAAGGAATTTCCACTTGGGTTTCTTATTACATTTCTAGGTATTGTTAGAGCACTAAGGTAATGAAAAAAATCATTTATTGGTTCTAGGACTAAATGTTTGCTGGACAACAGAATATATTTCACTGAAGGATGGTAGAAAAATTTAAAAAATGATCCTTTTAAAGATATCCAGAAATTCTTTTAAAAATTTTAATTTCAAAACGTTAGGAAGATAAATTCAGTTTAATTTTACTTTTTGTTTGTGAGCTTTTCTTGATTTTTTTGCTCAGGATAGGCCCCAAATAGTGAATAGGGCATTTACAAAGGGCTTACCTTCAAAACAGCATTGGCTACACGCAAGACAAACACCTTACTCTTTGTACAATCTCTCTAGCACTGATGTATATAAATTTAATGTATAAGTACCTCCTCCTTGACTAGACTCAAGTCTCTTCAGAATGAAAAGTCTGACCTAGAATGATATGATAGCTTTCAGCAAATTGCCACATTTCTAAAAAGCATTGTATAGAGTCCAAGTCACACAAAATTTTATTTCATAATGTATGCCTCTAATTTTTCTCTTCTACTATTACTTCTTTGGCACATATAATTTAGTAACAATTTTTTAGAAAATGGTATGAAAATACCTACATTAATTATTTTCATGAATTATCGATTTTAGAGTATAATACTACACATAACTTTATTGTGATCAGTTTTTACCAGATGACTTTTTCTCAAAGAATTATTTTACTTATGTTATAATATACATAATTTGTATAATAACAACATTATCAATAACTATGATATGTGATTGCCACTTTGCATATCATATCTGATATAAAATATTTACTAACGATATAATCAAATTGTACAGCATAATGAACTATAATTCTTAGCTGTTTATTATTAGTAGTAATAAATATTAGTTGATAAGGTATCAATTACTAATTTACAACTACTCAACTAAATTGGCAGTCTGAATAATAACCACCCATTATGAATTCATAATTATATGTAATTGGCTTATTACAAAATAGATGTATGAATCGTCCATGTCAATGTCTTAAGAGACCAAATGACAATATTTACCTTTATAAATAGATTTGTATATCAGTGATGTGTAGAAAATACTCCAGTTCTTCCAGTTGTGGTAAGAACTAATTTTGTAAACTATTCTCTCCATGCTGAGAGGTTTGGGATGTATATAGGTTGATTTCTATCTCTTACCAGATTTGTGCCATGGGAAATGGTCAGAATAAGATAAAGTTATATTGTGAACTCACAAGAAAGGAATGGTAGGAACAAGAATGAGCAATAGTGATATAATAAAAACCATTTCCTAAATAGCCCTTTTAGAACATATAAGAGGAAGCCAGACCATATTTCTTTTCTGTGGAAGAGTGAAGCACCAGACATTACTGATCATTATGTGGACAAAATATGTCAAGAATAATCCATAATATTGTTACAGATCCTTCTGGAATTGTTCCCCAAGAAACCTTTATTAGAATAACTAAGTTTATCTTAACTATCTTGTGGACAGCACCATCAAGGATTGTGCCTTTATTTGTATCTGTTACTTTCATTGTTAATCATGGGAGTAGCATATGGAAAGCAATGAGAATAAACCCATTTGCTGTCTTTTCTGCCAGAGTATTACCAACAGATAATAGTTTAAGGAAGATAAGGTCATTGTAATTTATTATACATATTGAAGTAATAATTTCTCTGTGCACAGAATGAAACAGCAAACTAGACAAGAGTTTTCCTAGTAATGGAAGATGTGGGTAAATAGATCTAATCTCCTGCTGTGGGCATACTAA
>PVKC010020473.1:0-18606 GCA_004027635.1 Crocidura indochinensis
ATGACCTTTTGCATGAAAGGCAAACGCCTTTCCTCCATGCTATCTCCCGGGCCCCAATGATTTTAATTTTTAATTACTCACATCTTTTGGTTCACACCTATTATTGTGCAGGAATTACTCCTTACTCTGCAATCAAGTGTCACTCCTGGCAGAACTCAGGGATCATGTGTGGGGCCAGGGATTTAATTTAGCTTGGCCGCATGAAAGGCAAGCATTCTATTTGCTTTACTGTCTCTTTACCTCTGATGTGATTTTTTTTAATAGGGACCTCCACCCAGTATTTCTATAAGACCTGGGGCCATTCTTTGTAATGTTTAACCCAGCTGTGTGTGTTTCATAGTTTGGTTTTCAGACCCAGTGTTGCAGAGCTCCAGAGCTATACCTAGTAACTGTTGAGGGTGAGGTACTACAGTGTTGGGTATCAAACTTGGCACTTTTCAGGGCTATTTATGTAAAATACTCTTGAACTGTCTCCCTTGTTCTCTTCCTGATTTTTATAACTACATTATCTTCCTTTCTGTTTCATTGTTTAATGTTTCTGAAGCATTAGCTATTGAATAACCATGTTAGAGTATCTAATTTTTATTTACTTTTTCACCTTAATGCTAATTCTTAGAATGTTTTCTGTTATTTGTAATGCTATTTTGGATTTGAGGAATATATTACATAAAACATCCATGCTATTTTGAAACAGATTTTAGATAGATAGATTTATTAAATATTTAGTTCTTTTGGGAGTGTATAGAAATAATTATTCCTTTTTTTCTTAGAAAAAAATTTCAGACTTTTGCTATTTATTTTGTTATTAAAATTTGGTTATTTCACCAAAATACATTTTTTCAAACATGAAATAATACTAGTATCCAGGAATAATTTTTACTTTGTCATTGTTTATAATGTTTTGTGTTGTTGGCCAATGGTTTATTAACATCTTTGTCACCTTTCAGAAGTAAGATTATCTTAACATTGCATATATAATTTAACATGGTTACATTTTTAGTATTACAATATAGTTTGTAGACAATTTAAAAAATAACATGTATTTTACTTATATCTTTAATTACTTGGGAATTTGATAGAATTCCTTTGCAAAACTTTCCTTAACTAGTGGTATATTCCGCTATGTTATAGGACAAATCAGTTTTTATATTTTTCCTATGACTACTTTTTTTATTTTTTATTTTATTTTTTTTGGTTTTTGGTTTTTGGGTCACACCCGGCAGTGCTCAGGGGTTACTCCTGGCTCCATGCTCAGAAATTGCTCCTAGGAGGCACGGGGGACCAGATGGGGCACTGGGATTCGAACCAATGACCTTTAGCATGAAAGGCAAACGCCTTACCTCCATGCTATCTCCCGGGCATCCCTATGACTACTTTTAAAGAATTGTCTTTTCAGAAATGTAATGATTTCAAATTGATATAGGAAATTAACTGCTTTCTGTAAATTTTATTTCATTTACAAGTTATTATTTCACATTATTACATAAGCAGTTTGATCTTGTGCTGCATTTATTTATTCTCTTTCAGAATATTAATTTATTAAAATTTTTATTTATTTTCTTTTTTTACCTATGCCAGGTAGTCTTTAGAGCTTCCTCCTGTCTAAGCAACTAACTAGTGAATCTACTGGACTCTTGTTCTTGGGAGTATTTTAAATTACTATTTCAAGTTATTTATTTGATATTGGTTGATTTAAATTCAGTCTATTTATTCTTGGTTCAATCTTATGATTAAATTCATGTGATTCTAAGAATTTGTCCATTTATTTTAGGCTTTCTAGTTTGGTAGAATAAAGTTGCTCATAGTAACCTCATACTTTTTTTGCTTCTTTCTGTGTCTGTTTTGATTTCTTCCTGCCATCTTTGATACTATATCTTTTTTCTTTCTTTCTTAGTGACTTTAGCTAAGGGTTTGTAAATCTTGTTTACTCTTTTTAAGAACAAGCTCCTGATTTTATTGACCATTTGTATTGTTTTTTATCATTGACTTCTGTGGATTTTTATTATTTCTGACGTTTACTTGTTTGGGGATTAATGTGTTGTTATTTTTCTAATTTCTCTTGCTGACAGGTTAGATATCATTGATTCTAACCTCTTTATTCTTCCTGGTAAATTCTAACTTACAGGTTAAAGAAATTATTAGACTTGTTTCAAATTATACTTATGTCACTATTACTAAAATACCTGTTATAAGAGTATTTGATGAATAGATGTCTTTTAAAAGTCAGTTAGTACAATTTCTCCCAAAGCAAATAAATCTTGGTAAAAAGATATTTAAGATTTGCTTACAAGAAACCTAATTGTATTGAACCAGACCATTACTATCAGCTATTAGACATCATGCCCCTGGTTTTGTGAGCTTGGACCTATTGTGAGTTAAACCTTTGACAGAAATCAAATTCATAATTAAAAATTTTAAAACCTGACCTGTTTTCCTAGGGGATAAGGCATAGTGTCAGAGACACCCAAAATTGCCGCTGGCTGACTTCCCTCTTGACCTCTTCCCACGTTTCATTTGAAAAGCCATTTGTGTTTGTTCAGAAACTCATTTTTTGTTTTCTGATGAGAACAAACACAAAAATGCAAAGAAGGGAAATGATTCACTCTAAGTTACTCGGTAAATTAGGGGTTTCATGTGGGACTACATTTTAGGCCTCTGTCTCTTCATCTAGTGCTTCTTTCCATGCTCCCAGAAAACCTCCCATGCCTTACTTCTGTAAGCATTTTTGGGTCAAACTGATCATTTGATCATCTTCCTTAGAAGGCCCAACAATTCCTGGTAAAACATGGACCATCAATTTGCTGATCTCTTGGTCAAGAGCATTGGGTGAAGGGTGCTAGTCAAGGCTGTGATTCAGGCTGTGAGAAGTCTAAGGATTTCAGGCTTAGTTTATAGTCTCCTGATGAAACTGCTAATCTGGGTGCCAATGGTGTTTCTGCTACACGGACACCTGCCCACACAGCATGATTAGAAATTATAATGATGACGATGATGAGTCTTCCAGGACACCCACGTGTTTTGCAAGATATTTCTGCTAATTGTTTTTACAGAATCAGAAGTTTTTTTAAAGATTTATTTCTGAGTCTTCCCTCCACCTCATTTCTTTTTTTTTTAAATGAATTAAAAGTGCTGGTTTAAAAATTCGGATGTAGATTAAAGAATCATTCTAACCATAAATGATGTATTGTTTTCTGTGCAGGGGATTCAAAAACTTCAGTTGCACAGCAAAATGGAAAGAAACTTGGAGTAGATTTAAAGATTTGAGTTCATATTCCAATAGTGTAATATCTTCTGTGAGTCTTTGCTAGTTATTACTTCTCATCATAATAGCCTTCTTTTTCTGATGACCTTCCAGTTCTGTTATATTTAATTCACAAGGTAGCAGGAGTTGAAGGAGGTAATGTGTAATGGAGAGATGTGGAGGAAATAGCGTAAGTTTAAAGGGCTGCCATTGAGCTAACTTTTGTATTGTTGATAATTCAGTCTTCCTAAGTTCTATTTAATGTTCTCAATCAACCATGCTGAACTCAAAGACAGCAGATTTATGTATAGAAACAACACTAACGTGTGTGTTAGAAGTGGCAATCAGAAAAACCTCAACTAATGCCTGAATTGGTACACTATTGAACTCAACTTTGAACTTGGAAAAAGTATTTTCAAGATGCATGCTGGACAGGAAGAAAAGATAATCTCAATATCTAGAAATCTCAATGCATAAATAAAAATTAAAATCAGACATGGTCTAAGAGGATACTGGGTGGTAGATGGAAATTTGATGATGCAGTTGTGTTTGTTTTTTGGGCCATGCTTGATGGTGCTCAGAATTTATGCCTGGATCTGTGCTCAGGGATAATGCCTTGTGGTAATTGGGATCAAACCCGGGTCAGTTTAATTCCTATACTTTCTCTGTGGCACTGATATTGGAGTAATGGTAGTTAATGGTAACAAGAAGTTCAATGATATCAAGTAATAGTAAGAATAAAGCAATTAGGGTGTTTTTGAAATGTGGAAAAACAGACACAAATAGAGACAGATGCAGGCAGAAAAACAACATCTGAAACAGCTTTCTCTAGGAAAGGTCTATAAAGAATCACAGAGGTTTGTGTGGCCCTTGCACTGTTCCTTTGGGCCAGGAAGAGCTTTGTCAGATTTGTTTTAGCATCCTGCAGTTTAGCAGGATAATGTATATACAGTACTCGCCTTTTAAAAATTTTGGGCTTTACTCGAAAAAAAACCCCTATATATTAAGCTATCATGATTTAAAATGTTATTCATAGTTGATTTCCAGGCATACAATATTCCAGCACTAACACCACACCCCTCTCCCAGCAGTGTCTCCCTCCTTCTACCAGTGGTTCCAGGTTCCCTCATACCATCTAGAGTGTCTCCTTGACAAATTTTTAAATTTGGTTGTTGTGGTTTAGATCTCGTGCTTTTAGACTTTGTTTTTTAACTTTATTTCTGAATATATGAGATTATGTTTAGTCGGGTGGTTTTGTATGCTTATATTTTGTTTTATCTTTGGAGTGGATTACCCACAGCAGTGTCTAGGGGTTATTTATGACTGCTTAAAATGACCTTGATGGTGCTTGGAGATCTTATGTGATGCTGGAAGATTAGACATTTGGTCACCCTAAAATCCTTTTACTATCTTGCCAATAGGGAAGGTTCTGTTAGGTAAGAATGGAATAATCGAATGATTCTGTTTCTCTCCTTGTTTCTGTTTCCTCATTTCAAAGTATTGTGCTGCGTGCCTTATTTTCTATAAATGACACTAAATTTATTGATGGACAAACATTTTTTTGGTTTTGTTTTTTTGGTTTTTAGGCCGCACCTAGTGACGCTCAGGGGTTACTCCTGGCTATGCGCTCAGAAATTGATCCTGGCTTGGGGGCTATATGGGATGCCAGAGATGGAACCTAGATTTGTCCTGGTTTAGTTGCATGCAAGGAAAATGCCCTATCACTGCACTAAACATTTTTGTAAAACTTGAATGAAACAATTAGTATGTAGATATATTTGTTAATGTGCTAGGAATTTGGCAATAGAGTAGAATGTTTCCTACTGCCCTCTTCTTTAGCAGAAGACTTTAGTCTGTAAATGGAACTGTTACTCTTAATTTTTCTCTTATATGTATTTATGCATATGTTAATGTGTCTATGTCTGTCTGTCTATATATCTGTCTATCTGTCTATTTATCTAAACTATTTCTATTTATCGACCATCCATTTATTTATCTACCCAATGACTATGTCTGGAAAACAGTGAAAGTTAATGTTTCTTAGTCATTAGACTTTTACTGCTTTGATGAATCAAATATTCTGAAAAACAATAAACCTGCTTTTATAAGAAACAATTAATGAATATCATGATTATATAAAAGTATTTTCCCTTGTTTGTGTTAATTAGTTTTGCAGATATTTATAACGAGGACTTAAAACTGTGCACACTGAATATCTAAAACACCAGAAAGATTATGTTTTCCCTTAGCACAGAGAACCCCTGCCACCACCAACATAGTCAATATAATCCTTGAAACTTTCAAAGGAGATTTATGATGTGATTTCTCTATATATCACAAGCTCAAATATAATATTATCAGCAATTAGCAAGAAGAAGGAATTTCCATTAAACTTTTTGGTAATGTTGACCTTTATTATTCTGTTTCCTTATTTATATGTTTATAATTATTTCACCTCTAATTCAGGTAATTTCTTGCTTCCCCTGAACCTTTTAACTAATCAAATGCACTGGAAATGTATTTTTAACTTATTATATAAATAACAGAAAGTGAGAAGTTACTTTATGTAATGTCTTTTCTGGTAGTTTCATCTGGCCAGCTTCTTTCCTGATGGGATTTTATTAGGTTGGAAGCTCTTTATCTAGTAATATTTACTTCTTGTTACTGATGAGCTATAAAGCAAAGATTGGATAGTCATCACCTAATATTGGATACCTTGCATTCCTCTAATATTAATATAATAAGCAAAGTATATATGTCAAGCTTGGAATTATCAATGGTTCAGCATAATGAAATATAATATAGATTTTATTTATCAAAATTTTCCTATTTTTTATCCAAATGTCTTTTTTAATGATTTATGTTCCAATTCAGAATACTATTATGCAATGATTCATCATGCCTTTATCTCTAACTACCAATTCTCAAATTTTTTTATATTTTATGATTTTGACATTTTCTTTTTTCTTTTTTTGGGCCACACCCAGTGATGTTCAGATATTGCTCCTGGCTATGCACTCAGAATTTGCTCCTGGCTTGGGGGGCCATATGGAACACTGGGGGATAGAATGGCGATCCGTCCTAGGTTAGTGCCAGCAAGGCAGATTCCTTACCACTCAGTGCCACTGCTTTGGCCCCAGAATTTGACATTTTAATGTTTCTTGGACAGCTATTTTCTAGCAGTGGTCCTCAAACTATGACCTGCAGGCCACATATTGTATGTGTTCCCATTTTGTTTCTTTATTTCAAAATAAGATATAGGCGGTGTGCATAGGAATTTGTTTATAGTTTTTGTTATACTATAGTCTGACCCCCCAACAGTCTGAGGGACAGTGAACTGGCCCCTGTTTAAAAAGTTTGAGGATCACTGTTCTAGAGTTTCATTCATTTTGCATTTATCTCTTATTTTTACAAGATTATTTTGGTGCTGTGGCATTTGGGTGATGTTAATATAGAGGAGAAATGCCTCTCTTGAGTTCACATCAGGGAATACCAACTATAAACATTACATTAGGTAATCATTTGTCTGGCATGATTAGCATATGACACCTTTGGAAATTTGTTGTAACAATACTGACTAATATTTGAATAATTAAATTAATTATAATAGATGCTAAGGATATAGCTCAGAGCCAAATACTTGCCTTGCTTACATGAGATCACAGATTTGATCCCAGGCACTGCAAATAAATACAATCTTTGTGCAGGGGAGGGGGGGTAATGGGGGATATTAAAGAGCTGAATATATTTGGCATGAAAGAGCTCGTGATTCTTCGCACTGTATGGACTCTCAAGTACCATTTAGGTTTCCCTTAGCATTGCTGGGTCCAAGCAAAACTGGACTCTGTATCATTAGGAAAGGCCCCTAAGCCCCTTGATTACTACTGGGGAAAACCAAACAAATAAATAATTAGAACTAGATCAGTTATTTTGAAGGGAGAGCTCACAAGCAAGAGCTGGTAGCTCTTTTGTTTGTTTGTTTGTTTTTTGGCCACATCTGGTAAAGCTCAGGGATTGATTACTCCTGGCTATGCGCTCAGAAATTACTTCTGGTTTGGGAGACCATCTGGGATGCCAGGGGTTTGAACTGTGGTCCCAAGAGCTGGCACTCTTAAATGTCAAATAGAAAATGTGCCAGCGATGCAGCATAGGAGTTAAAGTACTTGTCTTGCAAATATCCAGAACCATTTTGATTCCAGCACCATAGATCGTTCCCCCAGAATCTCCAGGATGATCCCTAAGCCCAGAGCCAGTAATGGGTCTTGAGCATATTTGGATGTGGGTCAACACAAGCGTGGTTAGGACCTGAGAGCTAACACTGGGACTCACTACAGTTCTAACTACATAGCCGACTTGAGAAAATTGAGTTCTAGTTTATATTTGTTATGTATTATTATAGATTAAACCCAGGGCATCCCACATGCAATGCAAGCATTCTACCTCTAAGTTACATTACAGGCCAAGTTTTGTATATTTTTATCTGGGGAAGAAGTTTCATATATTTTTTCATCCAGTGAGACAGAGGTTAGGATCTGCTTAAGAAATTTTGATAAACCTACTCTGCAATACTCAGAAGTAAACTGAGGAAATGGATAGAATTTCTTTCCTTATTAATATGGCTTAATGACCATCAGCCATTTTCAGACAAGGCCAAAATATCTTTTCTTGTTTCACAGAGGAGACAGAACTCTTTATCATTTGACAAGAGAGCAGAGTTTTCAAATTCATTGTAGTAAACCATAAGTTATGAGAGGTTTGAAAATGTTGAGCTTCCCAAATATTTTCATACCCTCGATGCATTATATATCCACTAACCATTTCTGCCCTGGATTATTCATAGAGGAGATATAGTGATATTAGGAAGAGGTAGTACTAGTAATTGGAATTAGCAAAGAAACCAATTCAAGCCACAAAAGATTTGAGGGGAGAATCCCAGGCTATGCCTATGATCATAAATGTATCTTTATGGTGAAATGACAAGATTACCATTCTTTTAGGAATTGCTTTCATTTGATTTTCTGTATTCTCATATCTGGAATAAAGTTGTTGTCCCTCTATGCCAATTGCCTATCACAGTATTTTGCGATCTCTTGGTCTTGAGATATGGCAAAGAAATACTTTGCTGTAATGCTGGATGATTTGCATTAGGTTGGGGGATTCCATTTATATTGAAAAAACTACTTTCTTATCTCCAACAAATGTTTTACTCATTCACATACTAGGAAGTAAGGTTTGAAGGGATGTGGGAGGTTTCTGTACAATATAAAAACTATTACCTAGCTCTGAGTGACTCTTGAGCTCTGAAAATATTGTTACATGTTCAGAAGATAACATTTGAGGGTGTATTTGTAAAATATATTTTTAATTTTTTTATTTTAAAATGTGAGGACTGGAAGACATAAAATTGTGTGTGTGATTCACATTATTTATATATGAAATTGTGTAGAGACCAATGGAAATCTGGAAGATAGTAAATTGCCCTGAGTTCTAATAATGCTGGCGTCAGAAGGAAAAGCTTCAGCACTCATAATTTTTACTTAAAAAGTCTGATTCAGAATTGGCTCATTTTATATTATTGCTTGGACTAGAGAAAAATCTGACATTTGGTATTTTCATAATTGAGAACATAACTTGCTGGCTTAAAACAATCACAACATTTTGTGCTTGGCCTTAGGTAGGATATTCTGAGTTGTAGATAGGTGGGATTGTATCTTTTTCTCTTTCAATCTTCCTTTCCTTTGACCACACACCAGCACACAAAATGTGGTTCATTGCAGTTGTTTAAAACAAAATAATTTTAAAGATTAAAAATTTTGGTGAAGCTAGTCTATATTTATGCTTCAAAGGGAGAAGTACCAACTTTATAAGCAAAACATTTTAAAAGACAGACACCAAAGTAAAGTCTACCAATCTAAGTGTTTTCTTCTTGATTTAATTACCATTTTTATCAGGTTTCCCTGCCAGCTCTGCTTAGGATAAAGAAAGTTTTCAAATTGCTTCACCTCACCAGCCCTCAGGGTAAGGAGAGAGAGATAGGATGCTGCTTACATATATGTTAAATTTTATCTTGTTCAGATTTTATATCCTAGGGCCTATGAACTTGATGTTCTCATGTTTTTACTCAGAGTTTATGTATATGGAAATAAACTTAAATTTTATTAACTTTTTCATTTCATTATTAAAAAATATTTTAAATTATGCATTACCTGTGGTCAGGGGATGAGAGTCATTCCTGCTGTTGCTAAGTGGAACATTAAGTTTTAGGGGTCAAACTCATGGTCTTATGAATACTAGACATGTCCTTGTCTACTTGATCTATATTTTGGCACCTGATTATTTCTATACTTTTTTATTATGTTATAATGAACAAGAGTGGCGATGACCTATTAGCTTATAGGTAATTGATTTTCATTATATGTCCTTTATTTTTATTTCATTAGTACAATTTCTGGGATTGGGTGAAAGAGCAAGTTTTGTGTGATGTCATTTGATCACTGTCTCACAGTGAAAAACTGCCTCCTCACATTAGGGAAAATGCAGTTCCAGTCAAATGTTGCTTTTGTCAGAAGTGGCTCTTATATAATCTATAATGAATCTGTTGACTGTTTCTCATAGAAAAGACCTCTTGAAAAGGAATTTATGTTATATATAATTTCTTCGCTCCCTCCCTCCCTCCCATCTTCCCTTCCTCCCTCCCACTCTTCCTTCCTTCTTCCCTTCCTCCCTCTCTCCCTTCCTCCCATCCCTCCATCCTTCAATCCCTTGCTTCCTCCCTCCCTCCTTCCCTCCCTCTCTTCCTTCCATCCTTCAATCCCTTGCTTCCTCCCTCCCACCTTCCCTCCCTCTCTTCCTTCATCCTTCCTTCCTCCTCTCCTTCTTTCCTCCCTTCCTCCCCTAGCTTCCTTCCTTGCTTCCTTGCTTCCTTCCTTCTTCCTTCCTTGCTTCCTTCCTTTCCCTCCCTCCCTTTTCTCCCATCCGTTTTTTCCTCCCTTCTTCTCTTCCTCCATTCCTTTCCCACCATCCCTTCCTTTCTCTCTCCCTTTCTTTTTATTTCTTTTTTTTGGGGGGGGCTGTGTCACACCCTGCAGCTCTTAGGGGTTACTCCTGGCTCTATGCTCAGAAATCGCTCCTGGCAGGCTCGGGAATCATATAGGATGCGAGATTCGAACCATGGGTTCGAACCACAGTCCTTACGCATGCAAGGCAAATTCCTTACCTCCATGATATTTCTCCTGTGCCCCTCTCTCCCTTTCATCCTTCCTTCTTCCCTCCCTCTATTCCGTTCCCTCTCCCTCCTTTTCTTCTTTCCTTTCTTCCTTCCCCTTCCTTCCTTTCTTCCTTCTGTTCCTTCCTTTCTCTCCTTCCCTTCCTTCTATCCTTCTTTCCTCCCTTCCTTTCTTCCTTCATTCCTTTCTTTTTCTCCTCCCTCTCTCCCTTCCATCCTTCCTTCCTCAGTCCCTCCATTCTTTTTCCTCCCTCCCTCCCTTCCTCCCTTCCTTCCTTTCTTCTTTCCTTCCTTTCTGTCCCCCTTCCCTTCCTTCCATCCTTCTTTCCTCCCTTCCTTTCTTCCTCCATTCCTTTCTTTCCTTCCTTCCTTCCTCAGTCCCTCCATTCCTTTTCCTCTCCCCCTCCCTCTGTTCCTTCCTTCCTTCCATCCATCCTTCTTCCTGCATTTGTTTCCCACCCATTTGTTCCCTCCCTCCCTTCATCCCTCCCTTTCTTACATCTGTCCTTCCTCCCTCTCCTTCCTTCCTTCCTCCCTCTCCTTCCTTCATTCTTGCATTTGTTTTCCTTCCTCCTTTTCTTCCTTCCTACATTCATTTCCCTTTCTTCTTCCCTTCCCTCCTCCCTCTTCCCCTCCCTCTCTTTTTCCTTCCCTCCCTCCCTCCTTCCTTCCTTCCTTCCTTCCTTCCTTCCTTCATTCCTTCCTTCCCCACACCTGGCAGTGCTCATGGCTTACACATACCTCTGAACTCAGCCATCACTCCTGGTTAAGGACAATATGGATGCTGGTGATTGAATCTGGGTTTGCAAAAGGAAAATCAAGTTCCCTATCTGCTTTACAATTGCTTCAGGTCCCATGAGCCTTATTTCTAAGAAATACTTGAAAGTCTGATTTTTATACAAATGAATTGAACAGCGTGGCTTCTCTTTGGAGTGATTATGTAATAACTGAGGGCTAAACTTTTGCTCTGGGAGTGAATTTTGAACCATTATTAGGTTGGAGCTTAGCAGTATAGCTCTTGCCTTGTATGTGTGGTGCATGCATGATGCATGTGTGATGCCCAATTTTCTAATCTATAACTACAAATAAGTAAGCAAAATTTCCCAAATTCCCAATGTTTTTATTCTAGGTTCACTATTTTAGCTTGTTGGGTTCAAGATATGTAACCTATTATCATCAATAATCATATTTTATTTAGGTGATCAAATTAAAGCATGCATATATTGCACAGAGTTGTCACATGTTAGTATATGTGGAGAGAAATTTTAGGGAATATTTTTTATTTTTCTCAACACTAACTGAACTGTTTTTCTTTCACGTGTCTTGGGATTTTGCTGGTGATTAACCATCAGTCGTCTTTTATCTTCAGTGTGGTAGTGGGGGATGAGGACATTCAGTTGATTGTGTGGTAAAATCCACTTTAATTCTGGCTGTGAGAAAAAGAGCAGGGAAAATGTGGTAAGCAATTGCTTCTAAAACGCTCGGACTAAAAGCACTTGATGGATCTGTGCTGGTTTCCCGGTAGACTCATCTCTGTACTGCCCACATCGCACAATTAATAGTTATTACTCAAGAAGGAACAAATAAAAAAAAAAGAGAGAGTCGGCATTACAATATCCTTTCATCTTCCTGAAGATGGTTGCTTTTGTCAGGTCTGTGGAGCCATACCTGTGAATCATCTTGGGAAAGCACTTGTGTGGGTGGCTAGAGGAAGATCTTGTGGTTCTTTTCTTACCCACTTCCTGGGTTGGGGAAATGTCTAAGCTCATCTTTCTTATCGACTGAGGCCTTGTCAATATCCACTACCATTTACCATGAATCTTCACCGATGAAGTCCACTTTTTATACATTCTCACTCTGTACACTTTACTGTGTCCAGAGCTAGTTACTCTCTAAGTAGTTGGGGGGGAAATGCTGTCAAGCAAAACACAACAGCATTGAGAGGATCACTGTGGGAGCCCTGGGAAAATATCAGGTGAGGAATCAGTGTAAGCGTGAGCACAATAAAACTTAACTTGTGTTTCTTTCATGAGGGTAAGAATGAGTCACAGTTCTGTTTCACAGTGGCCACCTGACCTTGGGTACCTCATTCCTCTTCTCTAAAGTCCAGAGATACAGTTTTGTGGCTTATTCTTGAAATATCATCAGGTTAAAAGGAAATCCAAACCCAGCCTCTGAGGATGCGTTCTCCCCGTGGGCATCTCATTCTTTTAATAATCCACTGTCTTGAGTGAGTGGTATAATATAGAAAGGGGCAATGGACGTTAGGGTTGATTTATTTTAGAATTTAGCTGAAACAGGGATGATTCTATTGAATCTCTATCAAGTTACTATCAGTTTTTTTTTATTTTTATAATTAGAATAAGACTATTGTCAAATTGAAAATACCACATGAAACAATATATCAGGCATTAAATAAGTTCTATATCATTTCCATTTCATTTGGTATTATATGTAATCACGGCCATTTTTCAACCTTATTTTTATGAAGATGAACTTTTGCTTAGCTGTAAAAGTCCTATGTTCTAGATTGATAGAATCTATCATCTATCTATCTATCTATCTATCTATCTATCTATCTATCTATCTATCTATCTATCTATCTATCATCTATCTATCTATCTACCTATCTATCTATCCATCATCTATCTATCTATCATCTATCATCTATCTATCATCTATCTATCTATCTATCTATCTATCTATCTATCTATCTATCTATCTATCTATCTATCTATCTATCTATCTATCTATCTATCATCTATCTATCTATCTTTAATCATCATCATACATCTTCATTAAAAGAAAACTTGTGATTATTTTTACCACCTTTTTTTGTTTTGGTATTTGGGCCACACCTGGTGAAGCTCATGGGTTACTCCTGACTATGCATTCAGAAATTGCTTCTCTGGCTTGGGGGACCATATGGGATGCCAGGGGGATCCAACCTCGGTTTGTCCTAAGCTAGCATGGGCAAGGCTGTGCCACTGCTCTGACTCCATCTTTTTTATTTTTGGTCACAGATTATTCATGTTCAGAATAAGGTAGTTTCTTTTCTTGTTTTTGTATTGTATCTTGGGTTTATTTTCTTTTTCCTATTCTGTTTATATTTACCCTCAGCCAAGTTCTTAAGTATTATTTCTCTACAAGCTAGTTTTATTCTCCAGGTTGTTATAGAGCCCTGATCCTCAAGCTGTGGTTTATAACAAGTAGTATAATCATTATGTCTCACATTTTGTTACAAGAGCTATTCATACCCCACCCAGAACTGCTGATACAAGAACAGCATTCTCCACTATGCTATAGAGTTATTGTGTAGTTTATTTTGTCGCCACCCTTGCTAAAGCTATATGTGTGATTAGTATGTGTTCAAGTGTGTAAATGTGTATCCACTCGGCTTCTAGAAAATATCCTGCTCCTGTTTGTCTCCTTACTTTCTTTACAAAAGTTAGTCAAATGGGTAATCCTTGGATTATGTAAAATCATTGCCATAAATTGTCAATAGGGTCTTTGAAATGATATATATGTTTATACTTTCCTTTGTGACATTTTTTCCATACTATACAGAGAGACAGGTTCCAAAACTGTATTCTCAACTCTCAGAGTTTTTAATTTTACATTGAATTTTAATTATCTAGAAATATTCAGTAGGTGTGTGTGCATACACATACATTTATGTGTGTGTGGTATTGCATGGCCCTGTAAGATGTAATATTATTCTTATTATTTATCACCATTCCTAACCAAGTCATTAAAACAAAAGAAAGAAAAAACATTTTTCTTTCCCTGTACTTCTGTTTCCAACTTACTTCCAGTGGTTCTACATATGACTGACTTGGAGTCAGAATTCAAAACCCAATACACATCTGTTCTAGATAGATGTTCGTCTCTAGCTGAAGTTGCACAGTTCTCTGTCCTAACCCCACTTACTTTCTTCCATTATCTAGTTTTCTGTTTCACATAGCACTTCTGGTTTTCTGAGATCATGAATAAGACATCATTGTTCTCTTTATGTCCGTGAAAACTGTTTTGGTGACAGACAGCTATAATGATAGTGTCAATTTGCTGAGTGCTTACTATATACTAGGTACTGTAAATAGTAACCACTAATAGATCAGATCTTTTGAAATGCTCTGTATTCTTCAGTGGATATTTCATCTGTATCTTTGTCTTCTTGTTTGATAACATCATTTCTCTAAAGGTGGGGTCCTTGTCTGCTTGTCTCTAAACTTCCAGCCTGTCAGTGATGGTGTGGAGAAGAGTTACTAAGGAAATGACAGTTTAGGGCATTTGTGTGTGTATACATATGTATTTGAGCAACACTGACTGCATTCAAGATTTTTCTGGCTCTGTGCTCAGGGAATACTCCTGCGGGACTCAGGAATCTCATTTGTACTTGGTTTGTCTGCACACAGACAAGGACTATATTCACTGTACTTTCTTTCTGCTCACTTGTTAGGGAATGAATGGATCCCAGAAGCCTAGTGCTGAAAAGACAAGATTCTTTTTTCACTCCCAATTCCAGATATATCGTAGGAGAAAATAGTCATTATCTTTATCTTTAGTCTAAGAAAAAAGAGGAGATTTGGGGGACTCTAATTTTCGATTTTCTGTCATAGATTTAGGTGCATGTGCAGTTTCTTATGATCTGGGAGTGAGATTATTGAGTAGCACCTTAATGAGAACATTAAATATAGGCCTTTTAACTTTTATATCTTTTGTGTGCGTGCTGTTGATGTGCGTATGTGAAACTTTTATTATTATGGACTGAGCGGAAGTAACCATGGTGAGTAGACCTATCACACAGCATTTTTTTTGAGTCAGTTTAAAATGCTGACAATTAAATATACCGTACTCTTTTTAAGCGATCCATCAGTCTCCCTTGTTGTCATGGCGACTGGAGTATATTTAGAAATGTGACAAGTACACTGAGTTCAATTGCACTTTTGCCAAAACATAGTTTTGCAGCTAAAATTGAATTTCCTGATTGAAGATCCAAGTGCTGTTAAGGGGCATGATCATTTCTATACATTATTCTAAAGCATAACGTATACATTCTATTAAATCAGCAGTTAAAGCATTATCCAACTTATAAGGTATTGGCACTAGAAGTAGTCATACTTAGAGTTGATGAAATTACAGTGACATTATATTTTACTTTAAAAAATAAAATTTGGTATTAGGGATGTATTTTAGCAGTTGAGTACTTGCCTTTTATTTGTGAGGTTGGTTCAATCCATAAGACAGAAGAAAAGGATAAGAAAAGACATTTGATTTCATATTATTATTATTTTAATGACTTTTCATTATAAGAAAATTAAGAGCAAGTGGGTATCAATTTATTCCCAGTTTATATGTTTAATCTAAATGAAATTATATTTTTTTACTTGCAATCTATTCTTAGCAATGGGACCATAATTATTTCTTTTGGACTGATAGGGGATTGTCAGCCATCTTTTTTTTTTTTAATCAAATTCATTCCTTCTAGATTCTAAGGAAGTTTAATAAAAGCACTACAATGAATTTGACTTATATGCTTGAATCAAGGAAAGTCATTGTTTTGTCTCTTTGTTAACAGAAACATTGGGGAGGGGTAACAGAACTTTTTTTTCTTTTAATCCTCACTGCTGTTCTTCTTTCTCCTGTTATCAGTGTTCAGGATGAAACTGAGTATGATCTGCTTGCTCATTTGACCACAAAAAATTTAGAAACTTACTCATACGCCTGGTCATTGTTATAATTCTTCTTGCATACATAGCCAAAAACAGATTCTTTGTTCTTGAGGTGAGAAGTATTTCTGGATATATTTGCTTCTCTCTTTTTCTGAAGTGGAATTTTTTGACAATTGTGATTACATTTGAGTTCCTGATAATGTAGAGTAAACTTTTATTTTCTTCTATGTATATTGAAAATAGTTTGGGTAGAAAAATTATAATTATAATAATGAATAAGCTTTATCTTAAATTATAATTCTATAATATAATTAAATGTTATCAGTATTTCATCAAGAAATTTGAATATCCAAAATATCACTTGAATAAGTGCAGAATTTTTAAAATTCTGAATTTTAAAACTTAGATATTTTTTAACTGGCAACAAAAAGTTATTTGTTTTTCTTGAAATGATAGGATCATTTGGTTTATTTTTCAGAAATGGTCTCAAATGTTTGGCAGAAAGAAAAATTTCTGACAAAGTTAAGTATGAATAAACAAAATCTCTCAGTTATTCTATTAAATAGAAATGGAGCTTTGTGCAGGGGACGTAGTTCTGGCCTAAATGCTTAATTTAATAATCTAAATGCATTTCTTGGAGATAGCTAGTGTAGTTCAGGTTTTATCAGAAGTGCTTTATGTGTACATTCTATTTTATGTTTAGGCTATTTAAAAGTGTGATTCAAAGATGAGATTTATTTGTTTAATTTTATTTCTTGGGTCATACCCAGTATTGTTCAGGGCTCATTCCTAGTTCTGTACTCAGGTATTGCCCCTGGTTCTGTGTTCGGGAATCAATCATGGGGGTCTTATGGAAGAATTTCATATGGTACCTGGGATTAAACCCTGGTCTATTTCATATAAAGCAAATACCTTCCCTATTGTACTGTTTCTTTAACCCCAAGAACTATGATTTAATGAACTGCATAATTTGCATTGTATTAAAGGCAGATTTAAGTGAAGTTAGTGAGTGCATCTGACCCTCCTATTTTGTTGTGAATACATGGTGATTAAAAGTACAATGACTACTAGTATATTTTTGATGCCATTGACTTGATTCTATTAAAAGGACAGTCATTGTTCTTCAATTCACTATTGCTTTTGTATTTTTGGTACAAATATCACCTTTAAGGAAAAGGCTCGTTGCATCTTAGTAGTTTGAGCCTGCATTCTCTGAAAAGGTACAAAGTGTCATCTATGTGTTTTGGGACATTGACAATCCCTGTTCTAGCTCATTATAATGAAAGTCTTTTCATTATAAAGAATAGGAAAGCTGAAAGAGACCTGTTTTTTAGATAACTGTCTTAGCAGTAGGTCTGGCATCATAGCCTACTTGTTAGTATATTCATCTTTTTTTTTTTGATTCCCTGATTCAGTTTTAGTAACCTCAAGTCGACATTACTCCAATTCTTCTATGAATGCGACAATACTCTGTGTGTGCGTGTATGTATATATAAACATATATATTTGCATATTAAAATCTTTAGTGTATTTCATCTACTTTGTGTTTATCCTGGAACTATTGCTCTTCTGCATTTCAGTTGGAGCCATTGCTGTTTCTTTAAACATAATTCTTTTTTAAGAAGAGTTGAGTGTTAGAATTCCAGCTTTTTGAAGTTACGTTGATGAGTCTGTATTGAAGCAGCACTTCCTTCTTTACTTAGATTGGTTAAGAATTACCATTTATTTAGCCATCACTATTCTCTCCACTAAACATTTTTTCCCTTTGTGGGATGGAGATTATTCAATAAAAATTTCTCTTAGTTTTGTGTATCCTTAAATTAATATTTTAGATGATTCATTTTCTTTAAGAAAAACTTTTCATCCTGTGAGACTATAACGTGGAATGCTGAAAAGAGCAACTGGATACATATATTACCTTTTCTCTGTTACAGGGTGGTTTGGGAGTGTTCATTTGGAGATGAAAGAACCTTTCATTGTATAAAGTCAAGTAAATTTGATATATTGTGAAAATAGGTTTGTCAACTCTCAGTTTTATTAATTTCTCACTTAAATGTTAAATGATATTTCATATGATCTCATTTTTCTCCACTACTTATCCCATTTCGATTGCTTGCCCATTTTGATTGCTTGCCCACACCTGTGAATTTGCTAAGTTAAACTTTGCTAACATTATTTTGAATTTTACTACTTGACTTTTCCATCTCTCTCTTAACTATCCAGAATTCTGATCTGGCTAGCCTTGGACCACACCTGTAAATAAGGCTTTTCAGATCTTTGATGACTTTCATTGCTTTCCCATAATTGAAGTTTTCTGTCCTTATTTACGTGCAAACCATTTAGTTTTATTTCATTTTCTTAGACTTATGATTACAACACAACTTAGCCATCTGTAAGTCTCACATATCACATAGTAGTGTGCTTTCTACTTCCTCATTAAGATTTCTGGAGGATGGCTACTGTCTTCT
>PVKC010020474.1:0-18572 GCA_004027635.1 Crocidura indochinensis
GCAACTTTCTGAACTATTTGGTTGCATAAATGATATTTTCATGGGCCCAACAATAGAAGCGCAACTAAGATCATTGTTTTGTGGCATTGAAGAATCAGGAAATCACCTGATGTTCTTTTTCTTCTCTCTCCTTTAGCAAACCCAACCCGAGCTGGTGGGCGAGAACCCTACCCAGGGCCAGCTGAAGTTATCCGGGAGTCCAGTAGCACCACGGGCATGGTGGTGGGCATCGTGGCTGCAGCCGCCCTGTGCATTCTCATCCTGCTCTATGCCATGTACAAATACAGAAATCGAGATGAAGGCTCCTACCATGTAGACGAGAGCAGAAACTACATCAGTAACTCAGCACAGTCCAATGGGACTGTTGTCAAAGAGAAACAGCCCAGCAGTGCGAAAAGCGCCAACAAAAACAAGAAAAACAAGGATAAAGAGTATTACGTCTGATCCGGAGGTCTTCAGAGGACCCTTATATAGAAATAGTCTTCATTTTTCTCTGAGACATAATAGAAACTTATTTACTTTCCTTTTTATGAAGCACATACAAAAAGAAGACAGGGAATGCAATCAGGAAAGAAAGACTTTTTACAAAACAAACAAACAAAAATACAAGTATCCCATGCTCTTGTGTTTTCTCCAAAAAAAGAAAAAAAAAACTAACAAAACAAAAAAGAAAAAAAAAAGAAAACAAAACAGGGGCCAATAAATTCCCTAATATTCACAGTGTTTTCATTTACTCTTCCTGTCTTTATGTTGCTGGAACATTTGTCAAAGACAGTGATGACCGCATAAAGCAAAGGAGTATTAGTACATCAAGGCACAACACAAACAACACGACACACTCACACACACACACACACACACTCACACACACACACACACACATACACAAAGAAGCTACCTATGATCTTGGATTTAGCCCAAGTGCTAGAGCTTTCCTGAGAAGTCAGTGAGTCTGACTGCCTGAGAACACTGTCATTTTGAGTAACTCAGCCTGCAAACACTTGGGAGTTTGCTGCCGGTACAACTGGAGCAGTGGTTGGAACTTGGCAACAAGTGCTGGCTTTTTGGAAGACTTGTGTAGGAACATGTTCAACAAGCCCCTTTCTGGTTGTGAGGGAAAAAAATAAAAAAACAAATCAATGTATGGAGGCCTTATTTTCAACAATGTGAAATATAAGGCACCTTTTCACACTACAATTTCCAAACAAAAATGAGGGCCTAGATGCAATCATTGGGGAAATTTTCATGCACGCTTAATATGTTATTACACATGTTTATATAAATCCATCTCTGTGTGCTTTCTGGACTGTGATAAGTGACGTTTTATAGCCTGTTGTATAGAAAATGCAAAATATATCTGCTCTTCAGCCATTTTTGGTAAATTCAATGTTATAAGTGTTGCTAAGTGTAGGGAGTTTTATGACATCAGAACAGCAATTATTTCAGGGTTTTGGGTTTCATTTCAGTTGTTATTTTTTGCCACTATTATAAATTGCCACAATTACTTAATTAAAAATCAATGACAATGTAGTGTTTATTCTAAAGAAGATATGTATGAATGTATATAAAAAGACTCACAACTTTTTGTTTTGACACACACAGCCTCTATTCCGTTGCAAATTTTGTTTGAGTATTTGTATGAAAGGTGTGAACTAGAAGGTAAAATATATACATATGAATCTTATAAACTATTTTCTCCCCGGTATATTCATATTTTTCACAACTATTCTCTATTCACTATCACACACACACACACACACACACACACTCATCTAAACATACATCCAGAGAAATTCCTCAGAGATGATGGATCACCCCAACATTCACGTAAGAGCTAATTTACTGACAAATTGAAAAGCAGGAAGGAAGATAGTTGTGCCGACGTATTGATGACACATGGGGTGATTTGCTTCATGAAGATCATGCTCCCAGAAAACCATGAGATGATTTTTAGGCCGCAATGAAACAGAATTATTTCTTATTAAGTAGACAACTACTGGATTTTTTGCATGCCTGTGAACCATGATTTGGGCAGATTACGGAAGCAAAATCAGTTGATCTACACCTTAACCTAAGCTGCTGTAATAGAAAATGTTTGGAACAGGATCGTGTGTATGTGATCTCAATCTTATATGCATGGTAATGACAAACGTTTTGGGAAAGTAAATATGTACTCGATTAAGAAAGTATTTTCCATCACTTTTGATTCTGTATTACTATCCATTTTTAAAATCATACAATCATTCTATATTGATTACTGACTATATTTTAACTTCTCTGATTTTACCTATGTAACATGATAGTTTTCATTTAATCCACACTAAGTGTAGAAAGTATAGATCATACACTTGTTCTGCATCACTTCAATGATGTTCATAGCAATAAATTATAACTTTGAGAAGATGATGCAAAGGAAATGCAATTTGAGGTTCAAGATGATATCTTTGTCCAAGTGAGTTGTTTTATCTTGACATTTTCTAAAAGAATAGCCAATGGCAATTAGCTAAATCAGAAAAGGCAAGAATCATATGGGCTATATTTAAAAACAAGAAGTGGCCTGAATTTTAGATACAGGAACCTTAAAACACATCAAACTCATAGCAAATCACCACTACCAATGGTTGCCAAGAACTTACTGTGCATCAAGGATTCTTCTCAAGGCCCAGAAAGAAGTATAAAACTCCATTAAATAGCCCTACTTCTGTTTCAGATTTTTGTTTGTAAATTTACCAGGTTGAAGAATTCATAAGTCTTTTTTGTTGTTATTCTCATTCAGTCTTACTCAGGGAAAGTCAGTGAAATAAGAAGGCAAATCCACAACTACTTTCAGCTTGAGGTTTTGAAAAGAAATGGTTGTTTTTCCCACTTGATCAGCTGAATCAGAACTGGTTCCTATCTGGAAAGACTCTAGAAAAGAAAAGGCTCTACAGTCAATAAATGTTTTTTAGCATTTTACATGAAGCAAGTTGTGTGGGATTGATTTCAATGTTCCTTTCCAGCATAAGATTTAAATTTTTATGCACTGATATAATCTAGTACTGTCAGTAAAATACTTCGAATGTTGCTCTACACAAAATCTAGCAACGTTTTCTTCTCCTTTCTTTCGTTTTGAGCAGGAAAAGAGGAGTATGAGCTAGGGAGAAAAAAAAAAGACGAATAAAATCCCAAGTATTTCATACCAAATATATCAGGGTTTCCATATTAAGCTTGCCGTTAACCGAGGATTTCACACTACCTGGTATAAATTTAACTACATCTCCAAACTACAATTTTTTCTGATTGAGTATGCTTCTTTTGTTATTCATGTACTGTGTTGCCTTTTAAAAAGAACAAAAATAATATGTGAGGTGGTCAGTCCCCAAAACAACAAAGAAAGGCCACATAATCCTACCCTTTCTAGTGCTTTGTGTGATTGGGTATCTAAGGATTTTGTTTCGTTCAATTTTTTCTGTTGCAAGACCAATTTATCCATTATTGGAAATGCTAAGCAAGTGGAAATTACTGTTTTTGTTAATAAAATATTTCTTAATACAATTGTGCATTTATTCATTTTTGTAAAGTACATATGACACCGGATTGGATCCATGGGGCACAGTGAGGAAGGCTGCATTTCAAAGGAAATACAATGTCTGATAAGAAGAAGAATTAGAACTTTATTTCTGGATTTTATTATTTATGAAATAGCATCACTTTCATATTTAAAGATGCAGGTATTAAATATGTTTTTATTTCTTTCTGCTTGGTATGTATGAAGCTATAAACTCGTGAAACGAGTTGAAAATAAGAGTTTCTCTATAAAAGTATCCTGGTTAAGAAAGCCTGACACTTCTTATTTGTAATTTGTGATAACAGATAACAGATCCAGAGCAATACACTAACTTCACATTAGTACATCACTTGTCTTATCAGTAAGTTAAAATAATATTTTTAATCTCGTAGAGAAATATTAAGGATGAGACAGAATAAATGTACTTGAATCTGTAAAACATGTTTCTTCCAAAGTTCACAAGAGAATTCCTGAAGTCTCTAATCTTCCAATGACCATATTGGAACTTCATTGTCTCTTGGTGAGAAAAAAATTCAAAGACTCCAGTGACTTTGACATTTTAGGACTTGTTGAAATTATCCACTTTTAACTAGAAAAAAACTATTCACAAAGGATGGAAATTGCCTGAAATTTGACACCTTGATTCCATGCCAACATTAGTACCTATTACTGGTAAAACAACAGAAAACACTCCCCCCCAAAAGGGGAAGTCATCCAATTGTCTAATTCATCCTTCAAAATAACAGCACAAACTTAGGTTCTGGTCCACCTGGGATTCAAGGAATAATTAAGCTTTTGACAAATTAGCCTGTGTTTGTGCTATGACAAATAAGCCCAAGTAGCTGTTTTCCAGGTTTTTTTTTATTTATTTTATGATAAGTTATCACGTGAAAATAGCACTTGGTATTTGCTTGACTGCAGCCAGTCTAGAAGCTTCAAGAAGTAGCACAGCCAGAGCAGCAAGAGGAGTAACACTACCGAGTTATCTTCCAGGAACCACTTTGTAGAGCATCTTTACCTCGAAATTCCTGTCTGATTTCACATGAATGTAATTTTAGGGATGATGCAGTACTTAATATGATTTGATAGCTTATGTGGTGGGATGCTTGAAAAGTTTTTCAGGTAGATGAGTGTTATGACCTTCACTTGAGTCTGGTTTTGGTTTATACCTATTGGTATAATAGGTTTGGTTATATAGGATTATAATAGGATTGGTTTATACAAATTCTGTCCATGGGCCATCATGTCAATTTTGCTAGATTTCTGGGAGAAAGACTGAAAATGGACTCAGTCAACTGTATTCTGACAATTATAGCAGGAGGCCTGTGCTATAGCATGGTTCAGGTTAGACAAAAACAAAGCATCTTTCCTCCAAAACTTTTGGCTGCTTCAAGAGTTGAAAGTGAGTTGAGATAAAGGTTCTCTGGATGATCCTTCCTGGTCATCTATGAAGGTGCTGTTTTCACTTGGCTTAAATAGCAGAAATCTCACCCTCTGATCTCGAATTGGGGGATGGGACAACTTTAGTAAAAGCTAATGAGGCTCTGGGGCCCGGGAGATAGCATAGAGGTAAGGCATTTGCCTTTCATGCAAAAGGTCATCGGTTCGAATCCCGGTGCCCCATATGGTCCCCTGTGCCTGCCAGGAGCAATTTCTGAGCATGGAGCCAGGAGTAACCCCTGAGCACTGCCAGGTGTGACCCAAAATAAACTAAAAAAAAAAAAAAGAAAAAGCTAATGAGGCTCAAGCTTTATGCATTCACCCTAGCAGGTGAAAGATATTTAGCATTAATATGTTCATCTTCAAATTATTTCAAGTTACAATTAATGACAATGATCCACAGTTTCTCTGATTGTGCTGTCATGGTTTCCTTCTTATCCAATGGCAGAAAAATAGCCACTTTTTGTTATTGGGTTGAAAATAATGATTAGAGAACACTTTTAGAGACGCATTTATGTTGTTCAAAATCTCACGTGTGAATAATCATTGTTAGTCCTTGTGATATAACATTTATTGATTCTCAAAAACTACTCACCCATTGTGCTTATTCAGCTGATGGCAGTACTTAGAGCATAAGCCAGATCTTTTATCAGAATCTGAAATGTAGTATCAAGCCTGGAACACTTCTATTTGAGAAAATCTGAATTTGATATGTATCAAGTCCAAAGCTAATGTCTGAAAAATTAATCCAATAATCAAAAAATTTTGAATGAAAGATTTTTTTCTCTTTAAGTGCAGTCTGAATATTCTCTCTTTTGTGGGATTTGGAGCAACACCTGGCAGTATTCAGAGCTTACTCTGGCTCTGTACTCAGGGATCATTCCTGGTTGCAATTGGAGAAACAGGATCAAATTTTGACTGGCCACGAGCAAGACAAGCACTTTACTTTCTGTGCTATAGCTCCAGCTCTATAAACATTCTCTATTTAAATATGATTTTTGCATGGGAGTGTCTGGAGAAATAGTACAGGGCTTTACATATGGCAAATCTGGATTCAGTCCTTAACACCATATATATTATTCCTGAGTACAGTAAGTCCAAGCATAGCTGGACAATATTCACCCCTACACACACACACACACACACACACAAACACATTTATTTTTCAAATGTGAAACTATGAGTTCTTGTGTTTTGGTGAAGCAATATCTACTAGAAGGACAAACTTAACAAATGTCACTGAACTAGTAAGTTTGATTCCAAGCACAAAGTTTGAACCATATCATTAAATGAGAAAAATATCAAACACCATATTCTTTATATTACAACTATGCATTGCTTTTATTAAATAATGTACTGCTAGTTGTAGTATTTGATTTCAAGTTACCTGTAAATAACTAACTGCTAAAAGAAAATAAAGTGTTTTTGGATTTTTGTTTTTGTTTTTTGGGCCATATCCAACTGCATTCAGGTATCACTCTTAGCCGAATTGGGGCACCATCTAGGGTACTGGAGATCTGGGGTGGGCTACATGCAAGGCATAGATCCTATCCATAGTATTGCTCTGGCTCCAAGTTATAAGATCTCTCTCTCTCTCTCTTTCTCTTTCTCTCTCTCATTGTTTTATTTTTTCCCCCAGCAGCATTCAGGAATTACACTTGACTCTGCACTCAGAAATCACTCCTGACAGGCTCGGGGACCATATGGGAATTGAACCCAGGTCAGTTGAATGCAAGGCAAATGCCCTATCTCTGTGCTATCACTTGGGACCCTGATAGCATTTGTTATTTTTTTCCTCCATTGATTTTCAGACCACCATCTGAACTACCACTGTGTTCATTCTTGTGATTTCAGTAGCCGTCGTGCCCAACTCCTGTTTTCCTAGATCTAGTTTTACTAGTCTATTGTGAATAAGATTATTCTTATTTCTACTGGCAGGTCTACCAGTATTTCCCTATTGTATAAGTTTATTGTACTAGGGAATGATTATAATTCCTTTCAGAATTATAATTAAAAGCAGTACATGAAGTAAAAAAAGAAACTGTTTAAAAAAGCTGTTGGTTGTCTCTGGACTATGAATTTTTACTCATCAGTATCAATATAAGTGGTTTTCATTTTTTTTGAAAACTTATAGAGATTTCTGTTTGTGGTAATGAAAATCAATGTCTTCATATCCACTGAACATCTTATAAGTGTGTAAGAATTAAGACCCTGAAGGCAAAAAAAAATCAGGTTTCTAATGTTTCTTGTCCATATGCTCATTCTAAGCTTATGTTCATTAAATAGATTACAGCATTAGCAGCAGCAATATTTAATTTTATCTCCTGCATTATTAAAAGTAATAGCTTTTCATCCAAGTAAAGATGGTCAATAGAGCATGGGAAAATTAGGCTTCCATTTGGAAGATTAACTGCATGGAAAATTTAAATTTGGGGCTGGAGAGAGAGTAGAGGAGGTAAAGTGCTTGCTTTGCATGTGCTGGATCTGGTTTTCTTACCTGGCACCACATGTACTGCACTGCAAGAAGTAATCTCTGAGCTAGGTGCCAATTGTGGTCCAAAAAATCAAACAATAAAATGAGTTTTTGTCAGTCCTGGAGCATCAAAAGCCAAAAGAGTAGATGAATACCAAAGTTGCTGTCAAAAGCAAATGGACTTTATAAAAATAAATTGGGTTTTTGTTGGAACACTCTGTTTTTACACAAAACAAATGTATTCCCAAACTTTCTATTTCTTTTTTTTACTAATCTCTTTCACATGTAAAAGTACACCTGGGCTAGAACACCATGACAGGTACTTCTGTCTTTTACTAGATCCTCCCACTTCCTGTTGGGATTTGAGTTCATTTCTGTTTGGCGCGCACAGAAACTAGAAGGTTAGAAGCCACCTGATTCTATGCTTCTCTTTCTCTGACTGTCTAGGTTTATTAATTTGCATAACCACCCTGCTTCACACCCATTCACCTGGGGTTGGAAATATGCATGTGGGGCAATTTCACAGGGTTTCAAAGATGTATAAATCATGCGTGAATAATATGTAAGGAGAAGTATGTGACATGCTTGAAGATCTTAAGATCATGATACAAAAAGAGTGCTTTAAGTTAAGTAATTATTTCCTTAAATGTTAAATTTAAATAAACAAAAATCTTTTGATAACTGACAGGAGTGGGAAATAAAGGATTACTTTAGGGGCCAAAGTAATAAAAAGCACAAGTAGGACATTTGCCTTGTATGCAAGAGACCTGGGTTCCATTCCCAGGCTTCCATATGGCCAGGAGTAATTCCTGATCATAGAACTCAGAGTAATCCATGAGCATCTCTGGATGTGGCACCCAAAACAAAAGGAAACAAAACAAAACAAAACTGAAAGAATTAACTTAGATGCTAATGCTCAGCATCTGATAAACAGTGATTCTTAATAGGTACTAAATTCAATCACTGGATCTACCAAAAAGCCTGATAATGCCTGTGCTTACTTTGACTTTTTGAATAGAATTCATGGATATTCTAATTAATGAATATATGCATATTTCTCCATTTATAAAATCTTTCCAGGTGATTCTAATAATTAAGGATTAATAAAGGATCACTAAGGATTAAGATCACTAAAGACCCCTTTTTTCCTTTAGAATACTCTATGTGCTATTAGACTATAAAAAGTAGCTTCCGTTCTAAATTATTACATTGTATATGTTTCTATGTTATCTATATTTATGTATATATATAATAAAAATAGTTAAAATATTAGTTGGGGACTGGAGAAAGAGTCTACATCGGGCTTTTGCCTTGCACACAGCAGTTCAGTCTCCAGCACTGTAAGTGGTTCTCTGAGCACTTTGTACATGTACAAACTATGTATTACCCTAGCTGCAAGGTGAGCTCAAAGGTCAATACTCAAGTTTCACACCTGTTTAACTCTCAGTTATATATTGGAAACAAAACATTTTAAGTTATTTGACTGATTTGTTGACTAATATCCTCATGAGTCTATTCAACTGCTTTTTCATGAGAAAAAAAAAAGGTAGCTTTCATGGCCAAGTTCCAAAATAATGTGACTAGTTGTCAGAAGAGAATTCTTGTCTTCTAGTCTCTTTGAGATTTATATAAATTGATTCTGCCTTTTTGCCTCCTCCCTATTCTAAAAATATAAAACCATAACAGTAACAGGAGCAATAGAGAAAATGTATTTTCTTAATTCAGTTCTGGCTGAAACCACAACAGATGGCCAAACGTTTTTAAACTAGGCAAAACTCAGAAGCAATAACTGAATATCTGAATATATGCAGTAGTTGCTTTGTACTTGTAAAAGCCCAGGCATGCTGGTTAGTTAACAAATTCAGAGTGAAAATGCTGGATCTGGCATTTGTAGACAGTAAAATAGTGTGTGTTGGTTAAAACACACACACACACACACACACACACACACACACAATGAGGACACTCTACAAGAATGGTTCAAGGACAAACTCTGTATTTAAAAGAATTAAAAAGCCATCAAGCCACTTTAACTTCTGAGGAAAATATTGCTTGCCCCCCACGAGGCAGAAGAAATATCTGTGGTAAAAGAAAAAACAAACTTGAAATAAAGATACCTTTTTCAAAATTGCCTAGTCTTTCAAATAACTCAAAAAGCAAATTTTTTCTGCTTAGTCATGAGAAATGAGGCTTTATGAGCAATATCTGTGGTCAAAATGGTCATCACTATTTTTTCCTATATTCTGTTTTATGTTTCTCTAATTCTAGTCTTAATCAGTGCAATGCAAAGAATAAATAATAAATAAATAACTCCAAAGTCTCTGCAAATCTGATGATTTTACACTTTCCCATTTGAGCAGAGCTAAGCATTTTTATGAGTTTCATCTGAATTTTTTTTACCTTTTGATATCTAAATAATTTACTCATTTGATTTGATCTTTTGATTTATTAAAAATGTTGCCACTGGCCTTAGGACATTTTGGCAAGGATACAAAATGTTGAAATCATAATTAAATCTAGCACAAGGGCACAGTAAGCATCCAATGAAAGAGAAAATCCTTACCTTTAGAAAAGTCCTACAAAAATGGAAAAATGTTTAAGCTTATATTTGGGCCTAGTTAAGGTTAGGATTAGGGTTATGAAGCCATGTCCAGGCTCATTTGAAGAAGTTGAGGTGCTTTGAATTCCACTCTGGCAGGTGAAAATATGTTTCTTGACATCTGATATGCCCAAACCACAAAATAGTAGCTCTCAAAAGAGGATATAAGTGACAATACGGGGATGAAGGCATTTGCCTTGCATGTGACGGCCCCAGTTCTAGCCAGAGTCAAAAATGATCCCTGAGCACTGTTGGGTGTGGCTTCCAAACTGGAAAGAGAATGGAAACTAATTCTAATGCTTTTCTCTATTAAAGGCTTACCACTACTACCTAACAAGAAGAAATGTTTGTCTTTTCACATTTTATGTTCCTTTTCTCTCTCTTCATCCACTGATTCCTCACTCCCCCTCACCTTCTTTGTTTTGTTTTGTTTTGTTTTTTTTGTTATTTGTTTTTGGTTCACACCCAGCAGCGCTCAGGAGTTACTCCTGGCTCTACGCTCAGAAATTGCTCCTGGAAGGCTCAGAGGACCAGATGGGATGCCAGGATTCGAACCACCGTCCTTCTGCATGCAAGACAAACACCCTACCTCTATGCTATCTCTCCGGCTCCCTCTCTCTCCCTTTTTATGTCAGAGCCCTATTATGCCATGCACAGATGTCCGAAGCTGGCATAAAGATTCTCATTTTGAGGGGTGGGGAAAATAAAAATAAAACAATTAAAACCCATTTCCTTCTCAGCACCTGTTTCACTCCTGATGTATTGATGGCTGATGTATACAAAGGCAAGTGTGGTTGAATTCCAATTTCTATTAGATGTAGCTAATGTATTAATTAATTAATTAATTCAATAAGCATCTATGAAGAGTTAATATCATCAGACCCCTTTAAAACTCTGGACATGCGAAGGTGAACCTAGCAGACACATTTCCTCTCCTTGGGAAACTGTAATTAGAACGAAAGAGCCAGTTTTAATTATCCTTGACGCATACTATGTCCTTTTGATTTATACCAGGAAAGTGGCAGAGGTTAACATGACACCAAGAAAATAAGCCAAGCTCAGAAGGGCAGGACAGGCAGCTGGTCAAATGTGAGATGTGCTTCCTGCTGGGAAGGTCTGCTGGGAGGTACCTCCTCCTGTTTCCTCCTCCATCTCTCTCATATGCTTCTTTTCTTCGACTCTGAACATTATGGTGCCCTTCAGAAATCTTTTGTATTTGAAATTGTTCTCTCTTTCCCTTCGATAGAGATAAATCCAGAAACTCTCCTTACTTAGAACCAAGGGGGAAAAGAATTCTTTTCTCCATGGGGTTTTCTGATTAACATGTCTAGTTTTAAGAATCTGTCCTGGGTGTATTCTTTCTGTTGTTTGGCCATTCAGAGAAATCTCTGATGACGACACACCACTGCTAGCTTATAGGTGAAGTCAACACAGAAATGCTGGTCTTGATCAGCGCCAGTGAATTTGAAAAGGAGGGCACAATGCAGCCACAAAGCAAATTGCCTTTCAGAGTGGCTTAGTGCGTCTTCAAGAAGCACAATTTCGACCTCACACCTAAATGATCTGCCCTTCTGCCACCCCGGGCAGCACTGCTAAGATAGTCACACAGTGTGGGCACAGCGCTGTTCAGAACCAGCCAAGCGGTAAGATACACAGAAATCTTTTCTTGGAAGGCAGGGTGCAACCAGAGCACATCCTTTGCTCAACAGGATAACAGTAATATTTGCATCCAGGGCTTGCTTACCTCTCTTTGTTTTTTCTCATGGTCCAATCCAGCAAAGCTATATTCTAACTTCAAGCTTAGCACATCATATCGCTGCACAAATGTTTGCTGGACATAATTATAATTTTTAAAGACTGCAGAAATGAAAAGGAGAAGACAAGAATGTTCACTGTAATGACATGATCCATATGTCGCAAGGAGGACTCAACAGGAGAAATGAAACTGTTCTGCTTTCAATATCGCTGGGAGATTTGTGAACAGTGTTTCTTGGAATGATCAGTCCTTTATTCAAGCAATTACTATTTCCAAGTTTCTTTCACTGGAGCAATACCGAGAATAAATATGTTCATGATCTCATATGCTTTATGGTGGTATTTGTTGGTTACACATTATTTCATTTATATGGAAGCAATGTGTATCTGACCTCTGTCAGATATTTTCTTCTGACCGACATTTTCTCTATTGTTCTAATTGAGTTATCATTCAGATACATGTGTTTTGTGGGTCTTTTTGGCCCACATCTGGCCATGATCAGGGGTTACTCCTGACTTGTTACTCCTGACAAGCTCAGGGAATCATATAAAATGACAGGGACCAAACCTGAGTCAGGTAAATAGAAGGCAAGGTGAATAGATAGCAAGCTGTGCTATCATGACAGCTCCAGAAATATGTTCTTCTATATTGTTATTTTATTTAATACATGAGTAGAGATGTTTAGTGAATAAGGCATGAAACCACTGCCATTCTTTATATATTCATTCTAAGCCAAGAAACTTTGTTATTCATCTTACAAAGAATGAATAAGTAGACAATGCTTGTGGCATCACAGACATTTCTTCAAAGGTGTTTGTAAGATGCGAGTATAAATGAAGGTTTCTTATGTTCACCTCTCCTTTTATGAGGTCATTTGTTTTCATTGTTGTGGTTTTTCTTAATACAGTAAATAATAATACCCATTTTTGAAGATAATAAGGTACTTAGGACCACTTTGGGAGATGTATTTCATCTTGAAGCAATCTATACTGATTATGTAAACATTAACAGTGAATTGATTAACAGCGTGTGCTTCTGTACTCTAAAAGAAGGATTGAAATCTATAATGTAAAAAAAGGATTTCACAGAATGTACATCTCTTCAAAGAGTTTCTAAAAAATATCTAAAAAGTTAAAAGTGAGGGTTAGATGAGACCTAGCGGCCATGAGCCAGGGTTTCTGAGGCATTGATTTGTCTTAAAGAAGGCCCAGGGAGATAGCTCAAAGGGCTGGGGCTCAAGTTTTGCATGTGGATTAATCCCTGGTACCACGTGGGCATCCATATGCTGGAGCAGGCAATAGCAATTCACCAGGAATAGTTCTGGTAAGACCCCAAAATAAGAAGAAAAAAACCAATTACTGAATGTCCATGAGAGTTTTTGTGCATAAAATATGTTAATATTTCTCATTTATAAATATTCGAGTCATATTTGACATTTAGGAGAGATTACTTGACTTCAGTTGAAATCCGAATAAGAATTACTAAGTGAAGTAATAATACCATAGAAGACTTGGGATTCTTTTATTTTTCCGTTTTTATTTGTCTGTTTGGGGACCCCACCTGATGGTGCTCAGTATTTATTCCTTAGCTATGCTCTCTGGGACAAGTCTTGGTAGGCTCCAGGAACCAAAATGGTTGAATGAATCAAATGCTGATTGAACCTAGGTCAACAGCATGCAAGACAAATGCCCTCCCCACAGTACTGTCTCTCATAGATTCTGAGACCTGGATTCTGGCAGTGATTTAAGAGAAAGAATATTATTACCAAATGAGGGACTGGTGGATGGGAAAGTTACTATGGACAGTATGGAAATGATATTGGCAATTGGTGCTTAATATTGTAACCCCCCCAAATTACATTTACTCTTGTAAATAATATTTTTTAATTATATCTGTTTTGGAAAAATATAAAATAAAAATTAAATGTTGCTGTGAAAAATAAGATAAAGAAATAATTTTTAATATTTTATATAGACAAAGAGATAAAAATAAACCCTTTCATAAAACTGTGTGTGTGTGTGTGTGTGTGTGTGTGTGTGTGTGTGTGTGTGTGTGTGTGTAGCCATCCTAAAAGTCCAGAAACCTTACTGTTAATTCTTGGCAAATGGGGCTGACATTGTGAAGTTAGCTGAGGTGCTGTCCTTGGGACCTGGTGGTACTGGGGAATCCCAACCTGCACCTGGCAATGCCCAGGAGATCATGTGGTGCCCATGAACAACAATGATCAGCTACAGGCCAGGCAAGCACCTTTCCCTTATCTCTCTCTCTCCTGTCCCTACAAGGCTTTTGTACATGCCATAAATAATGATTATAGAGACACTTGATAGATCTTTTTTTCATTTATTGAATGGCTAGATAAAATTAATAGTTTTAGATTCTGTCTTTTTTCTCATTTTTGTCATTTCAGTAAAATGACAGCTTGCGATAGATCAGATTGAAATTCCTCAAAATTTTGGAAACCTTTTGGGAGGTTTATCTATTAGTAGAAACAAGATATCTTATTTTTAAATCAAATTAATCTCATCCAACTAATGCAGCCACCAGGGAATGATTATTCCCCTGAAAGAGAAAACAGAATCTGCATTTCATCAGTTCTTAAAATATGTTTCTGATGAATATAGTAACAACAAAAACCCGTAAATAGCCAATTTGGGACTATGACTCCTGTTATCCTTTTTAAATACTTGACTCATTTTTTCTCCCCTTTTTTTAACTTAAAAAAGTTATTTATTTTACATTTAGTTAAGGAATTGTGAGTTACTGTAAGTTAATAACTGTAAGTTATAGAGAGTTGAGTTTTAGGCATATAATATTTCAACACCAGTTCCACCACCAATGCTCCCACACTCCGATTTTGCCCCGCATCCCAAATAACCTGCCTGTGACTTGCCTATCACTATGGCAAGCACATTATTTGAAGTTTAGATCTCATGATTTTAGTATTGTAGAGTCTGTGCTTTGCATGTAGAGCCAGACAATTCTCCCACATCATCAATAGAACAGATGCCCTGATCCCTGTTCCCATCTTTTCCTCATTACTTCCTTTATCTCCTTTCCTGCCTTGCTTTCTTTCCTGCTCTTTCTTCTCCCTAAATTCTTGGTCAAAGTTCCTCTAGACACACACTCACACACACAATCACATATACAACACACACACTCAACTACATTTCATTTCTTCACCCAGTTATTCTATCTACCACACCATGGATAAGTGAGTTCATACTGTATTTGCTTTCATCTAGTTTTATTCATTCAACATGAGATCTTCTGGTTTCTAACAGGTTACAGCAAATTGCATTTTATCATTCCTTGCAGTTGCATAATATTCCATTGTAGCTCTGTGCCACTTTTTTCTAATCTGACTTACTGTTATTTTCTAAACAAGGACATAACTTCGTTGAATCTTACCATTTTCAGCTAGCAAATACATAGGTCAATTTTATTATTAACTTTTCATAGAATGTAATGCTTTGGAAAATAGTATCATATGAGTAAAATCATATCTTAAAGTATAAAATGGATAATAAATATATACTGACTGAGGTATTAAATCTCTCTTAAATCTTCTGTGTTTGTATGTCTTATATATTGATTAATAAGAGAGGGGTTTTGTTGATTTCTGCTTTTTTAAATTTTCACTTTTTCTGATTACTTTTCTGCTGCTTGTCCACTACCCTGACATTTAAATTAATATACCAAATCAAAAAGTAAGACAGAAAGTGTTGAAAGATAAATATAGTAGATCAAATAGAATAAAAATGGAAAAGGGATAATGAAAACAATTACTTATATTAATTCAATCATTTTAAAGAGATTAAAACAACACATTTAATGTCTTTGTTTTACTTTTCATTTGTAAACATATGTAAAGTAAAAAACAAGTTCCTCTGATGAGAATTGTCAAGCTGTTTGAGAATCATGAAGAAATAAAACTATGGAAAATAAAACAGAACTTTAGCCACTAAAATTTAGCAGGGTAAATAAAACTTTATTGTTCATTTTTTCCTAATTAAACTTTACAGATTTCTTTAATTTTAATCAGCCCACAAAGCATCTGGATATTTTCGCTTCCTGAAGAAATAGCAAGCATTTTAAAATTAACCAATAGATTCTACTCAAGAAAAAGCATGCTGTGAATTGTTTCTTATTATAAAGGTTTCATGGAACAAAAATGCAGCCTGAGCTAAATAATAAGAGCATAAAACTGGGAATTCTAAATTTTTTCTTTATTTTATTCATCTTGCAGATTGTTAATCCTTCACATAATGATTATTTCATCATCATCAGAAAAACATTGAATATACTACTGTTAGCATGCTTTGCATTTGGAGAGGTTTATCCATCATTAATTCAAGACCTAAATAGGGCATAAAACATAGGAGGAGAAACATAAATGGAAATATCAAAGCATCAATCTTTTTGTTAAGATTTCTATACATCAATAATTTTATAGTTCACAGGATTTTGCTAAGCTGTTTACTCCATCTTTTCTCCTTTTCATTAACCATCCATTTTCCCAGGGGTAGCAAAAACAAAACAAAGCAAAACAAAAAACTATGAACATCTCTTCTGCCATTATTCCCTCTCTCACAATAAAAAAATAATAAAATATGAAGGTTGTTTTAATTCACATCAATCTACAGCTATGACTATTTACAGGTTATATAAAGTTAAGTTTTATATAGATTTTTTCAAAATCGTTTATTTTAATGAAAGGCATTTTTAACAAAAGCAGTATATAGTACAATAAAGACTTATTACTTTCAATCAGAAGGTGCCTACCCTACATTTAACCCTACATTTTAACCCTCCAGCTAAATGTTTATTTTTTTAAATTTCTACAAAAATTTCCTGAGACCAATCACCATCATCTTATCATAATCTGTGTTATCTTTCAAGTGTTTTGTTTCTAAGATGATATATACTTATGTCCTATCCCTGCTTATAAATTATTTGTATTTAGTAACATATTTTTATAAAACTTTAAAATCTCATATAATTAAAGTTAAAAAGTGAAAACATGCCACAGATGTGTTGCCTGGGTACCTGAGTACACCGGACCCACATCTTCCCTCCTGAGATGTGGACTTTCATGCTTTTGTGCTGGGCTGTGTATCAGGGCTTTCTCCAAATTTGGAGAAGCCCCCCTCTCTCATGAGCATGTTATTTATCACTCTTTGTCTTATCCTCCTCTTCCCAAATAAAATTTATTTTACTTTAAAAACTTTAAAATGTAGGGGCCGAAGTGAAAGCACAGCAGAAGGGCATTTTCTTTGTATGCTGCCAACCTGGGAATAACCTAGGGACTATCCCCATATCCCATATGGTTTCTTGTGCCTTCCAGGAGTGATTTCTGAGCACAGAGCCAAGAGTAACCCCTGAGAACCATTAGGTGTGGCCTAAACACACACATACAAATTAAAATATATATTAAAGTATTTTAATATTTCAAATGTGCAAATTAGAAAGAAATTAGTATAAAATATCATGCTGAATAAATGAGTGAGATACCATGGGTCTAGATATATATTAGTTCCAAAAGGTTCTTTTTTGGTTTTTGGGTCACACCCGGCAGCGCTCAGGGGTTACTCCTGGCTCCATGCTCAGAAATCGCTCCTGGCAGGCACGGGGGACCATATGGGGCACCGGGATTTGAATCAATGACCTTTTGCATGAAAGGTAAACGCCTTACCTCCATGTTATCCCCCGGGCCCTTCCAAAAGGTTCTTTGGTGTCACATTCTAATTTCCTAAAGCTCTGGACAGTTAAATTATTATAGTATGGACTGCTCAAAGAACAAGTGGCCCAAGCAAGTTTCTCATCAGAGTGAAATCTCAGATGAGAGAATCTCAAAGGCATGATTCAAAAAGCCAGAGAGTAAAAGAGAATCCTGGGTTATGGCATTTACTATGAATGTGGCTAAGCATGGTTCAGATTCTGGAGCACTGCTAGCAGGGCAGGGTCAAATCATCCCCCCAAATAATAAGACATGTAATAATGGGAATGAGTTAATAAAAGAAAAAAATCAAACAGGTTTGAAAAAAGGAAAAAGAAAACATCACATCTGGATACAGTATTAAACACTTGTTTAATACTGACTATGGTTAAGAAAGAAGTTAAAGATTTTAGTACTACTAAAATTTTAGTCCTGCCTGTTCACCTGGTGAGTTTCTTCTCCTTTCTCCTCTACTTTCTAATGAATTTTTCTACCTTCTGAAAATTAAGAAAAAAGAAAAGAATAAGGAGAGGAAGAATGAAGAGAGAGGGGCTGGTGAGGTGGCGCTAGAGGTAAGGAGTCTGCCTTGCAAGCGCTAGCCGAGGAAGGACCACGGTTAGATTCCCCGGTGTCCCATATGGTCCCCCACAGCCAGGGGCAATTTTTTTTTGTTTTTTGGGGGCCACACCCGGTGATGCTCAGGGGTTACTCCTGGCTATTCGCTCAGAAGTCGCTCCTGGCAGGCACGGGGACCATATGGGGAACCAGGGGATCAAACCGTGGTCTGTCCTAGGTTAGCACAGGCAAGGCAGGCACCTTACCTCCAGAGCCACCGCCCGGCCCCCAACCAGGGGAAATTTCTGAGCACTTAGCCAGGAGTAACCCCTGAGCATCAAATGGGTGTGTCCCCCCCAAAAAAAGCAGACAAACAAACAAACAAAAAAGAATAAGGAGAGAGATGTTTTCTCTACAAATTTCTATTCATAAATCAGGTCTAAGAGTGAAGTGAGATATATTATTGTTATATTCCCCACCACTCCC
>PVKC010020475.1:0-18603 GCA_004027635.1 Crocidura indochinensis
TTTTTTTTTTTTTTTTTTTTGTTTGGTTTTTGGGCCACACCCGGTGACGCTCAGGGGTTACTCCTGGCTATTCGCTCAGAAGTCGCTCCTGGCAGGCACGGGGCACGGGGGACCATATGGGGAACCGGGAGATCGAACCGCAGTCCATCCAAGGCTAGTGCAGGCACCTTACCTCCAGCGCCACCACCCGGCCCCCAGGATACACAGATTGTAAGTCCTAAAGAAAATGATGGGAAGATGGGGGTATAGATCCTGAGTAAGGGGATGGGGTCAGAAGCTTTGAGGAAAAAGGTGTTCCCAATGGACCCGGTGCTCTGTCACTGTATTTGTCCTACTGTATAGACAGTTTTATTCAATAGGAAGGTGGTTTCTAGAAATAACCCTGTGTCTGGATACCACCTCGAGATTCATTTCTTTGATAGTGGAAAGAGTGATAATATTTTCTCTGAGTCTGCAGGGCCTTTAATGACTTCAACTCAAAATAACAAATTGCCAAAGTGACACATCTCAGAGAAGTCTATTTTGAACAGTTGAAAAGACAGAATAGTCTCACTCATCTATGGGTTTTAAGAAAAATAAGACATTATTATAAGAATGCCCAGAAACAATAGAGATGAGAGTTGGAAGAACCGGCTCATGCTATGAAGCTAACCACAAAGAGTGATGAATGCAGATAGAGAAATAACTATTATGACAACATTAATGAGTGAGAGAAGTAGAATGCTTGTCTTGAATACAGACAGGGGTGAGGGAGGATGGAAATGGGGGACATTAGTGGTGGGAATGTTGCACTGGTAAAGGGAGGTGTTCTTTTTATTATTATTATTTTGGGGGGGGTTTGGGCCACACCCAGTGACGCTCAGGGGTTACTCCTGGCTATTTGCTCAGAAGTCGCTCCTGGCAGGCACGGGGGACCATATGGGGAACCGGGGGATCGAACTGCGATCCGTCCTAGGTTAGCACAAGGCAAGGCAGGCACCTTACCTCCAGCACCACCGCCCGGCCCCGGGAGGTGTTCTTTTTATGACTGAAATCCAACTACAAAAAATGTTTGCAATCATGGTGTTAATTTAAATAAAGCTATTTAAAAAAAAGACCTATCATTCTAGTACTCCATAACCCTCAGCAATAATTTATTAATATAATTCTGTATATAATTAGCATTAATATTTCTCAGTATTTTTGTGCCTTTTTGTAGCACAATGTAAATGGGGCTCCAAAATCCATTGTGATAAATAAATATTCCCTTCACATTTCTTTTAGTCTATTAAAGAATCAATTTCATCTTTTTTATCTTTTATTCTTTATTTTTCTTTCTTTATTTTTGGGTTGTTTTTTTTCTGCTTTGTCTTCTAAAGGCTAGATCTTGCAGATTATATGCCTATGGGATCATTTTTCATGTAGCTCATCCTTTGTATTTCCTGTAAGTAACAAAAAATCAAGTCTTGCTTTTCAAGCCCATGTTCTCCCTTGACCACATACCTCACTTGTTTGTCTCTGTGCTTCTTTGCTTATTTCCACTTTGGAGAAACTGTGTTCTCTCCCAGACACATACTTTTCCCTTTCTCTCCCCTCACCTCATTCTAAATAAGTTTCAATAAAAAACTTTCTTACCTTGTCCACTAAAATTATTTTTTAAAGTAGCTCAGCATGTTTAATTAAATCAAATATTTTTGGACAGAACATTTTGTAGTTGGAGTTATGGACAACTAACTATTGGGAGAAAAACAGCATTTGGTTTTTTGTATGTTATCAATGATCTTAATAATCATTGCCAAATCCTTTAATTCATTAGTGGTTACCAAGTGTACTGATCTGTCTACACTTATAAGCTGGAATTTGATTATGAAGAATCTTCTTTTTCTTCTTCTTGGTTTTGAGGCTATAATCAGAGATACTCAGGGGTTATTCCTGGCTCTAATCTCAGGAATTATTCCTGGCAGTGCTTCAGCTCTCTTTCCTTCACTGGCTGCTTCGATCCTGCTCGAAAGGGACTTCTGCCATGTTCAGAACAGGCGTCATGTGCACCATTGTTCCAGTGATGGGCTCTGCACTCTCAGTCCAGGTTAGGGAGGCTGTGATGGTGAATAGCCTCCAGAGGGACAAGTGACTTACCATCGTTGGGGTCTTCTCTGGTCCTTGGTCCTGGATCACTGTTCAAACACCAGCTATAAAATAAAAATTCATGAGTTGTGAGATCACCCCCAAACATCATGTTTCTAACCCCATAGGTGGACAAGTCTGAAGAACCAGGATAGCGGTGAATAAATAATACCAAACCAGTCAGGAAAGATAGACGTGGTATTCATGGCCTTTGCCTCATGCTCTCTCTGCCCCAGAAAACAGCCAGAACTCCTTTCTTTATTCAAATCAATTCCCAAGAGGGAGAAAGTCAAATAATCCGGGTGGGCTTTTATATACTAAAAGAAAAGGTTTAAGGGAAGAGGAAGTTGGTGAAATACCTTTGTTTGGGGTTGATTGCTTGGTATCTTACCAGGACCATATTAGATACTCTGCATCAAATTTGGGCAGTAAGAATGCCCTACCTTCTGTACTGTCACTCCAGACCCTAAAGAATCTTATTAGCTATTTTCTATACTCTTAAGTCATTTCTGGAGCCAGAGAGATAGCATGGAGGTAAGCTATTTGCCTTGCATGCAGAAAGTCGGTGGTTCAAATCCCGGCATCCCATATGGTCCCCTGAGCCTGCCAGGAGCCATTTCTGAGCATAGAGCCAGGAGTAACCCCTGAGCGCTGCCGGGTGTGACCCAAAAAACAAAAACAAAAAGTCATTTCTGATAGGAAATACAGACTGAAACACTGTTTCATTTTACTTGGCAATTTGCAAAATTCAGTGATGATAAAGTATTCTCCAAAGTGATCACCATGCACACATCACCTCCCTGATACCTGAGTAGCTCACATACAGCATCTTTTCAGCAAAGAAATTGCCCAGCTACACAGATAGTCAAATAAAAATAAATAAAATAAAAAACCATCCTGCATGAGGTTTTCGTTGTGAATGGGGGAGGGGTGGATGGAACCCCCAGACATTGCTTCTACAGCTCTGGTTTGCATGCAAAGAGGGTGGAGGCTGGGATGACCTAAGTGGGGGGTCTAAATATGTCCTAACCCAGGTGGGGCTCTTGGAATGTTTTTGCACCTCATTGTACTGATAAACTAGTTTCTAAGCTGCAAGTAAAATGTGTCAAACTTAAAACACACACACACACACACACACACACACCAAAAAAAAAAAAATCATGATGCCACTGAATCTTCCTAGGTAGAGAAGATTGGGCTGACAACTAGGACTATCTCAGAATGTGGGCAGGCAGAGTCCCTTTGTACCTGAAGGCACAGCAGTTTGCAGCAATACCCAAAACCCTTCATCATATAAACAACCCAGCTCCACAACTGAAACTTGTAAAACTGCCAAGCTGCCAAATCATTCTAGCTCTATATCTCTTTTGTACTTCATGGCTGCATGTGTGACTACACGAACATCTCTAAATTTCATAATACTGTCATCTGAATAGGATCACAGCAAATCTTATTGAGGAAGTTGCATAGAAGACCACCAAGTTCAATGAGCCTAAACACAGAACATTTAACTATCGCCAACCAGCCCAATAAATCCTTGATGCCTTAGTAATACCATTGTGAGAGACAGAAATGATCACAAATGAACCTTTATTAATCTAGGTTTTGATAATTTCACTTGCCTTTGTATTGTAACAAGCAATATAAAGTAAATTTGTGTGTCCCAGCAGGTTGGGGTAGTAGCTGGGAAACTGGAGACACTGGTGGAGGGAAGGTAACACCAGTGGTGGGGCTGAAACTGGAACATTTAATGACTGAAACAACTGTATTATGCACAATTTGATAAATCATGGTGTCATAATAAAATTTTTTTCAAAAATGAACACCAGGGTTCACTTAAATTAGGTGCATTTAAATTTTAATATTTAATTTTAATACCATTTCAAATTCAAATTAGGTATATTAAAGTTAGGGGTGTAGGGGGCCATAGAAAAGCTCAATGGACAGGAGCACATAATTTGCTTGTAGGAGGACTGGGTTTGATCCCCAATAACTCATGGTTTTCTGAGCACCATTAGGAAAAAAGACTCAAAAGTAGCTATTGAGCATTTAATGGATGTGACCCAAAATCAAATAAAGTAAAAGTTAATTTTAATTATATGAATTTGAATATATGTATATGGTTTAATTCACTACAGTTGTCCCCATTTAGACAATAGAATCCTATTCAAGTTGACTCCCAAGTCCTTTTGACTTGACCTCAGGAACATCTCTGCTTTCTTTTTTTGTTTGCTCGATTGTTTGTTGGTTTTGGTTTTTTGGCCACACCCAGTGACACTCGGGTTCCTCCTGGTTATGCGCTAAAAAATCTCTCCCGGCTTGGGGGACCATATGGGACACTGGGGGATCAAACTGAGGTCGTCCTAGACTGGCGCTTAGGCAGACGCCTTTACGCCCTGTACCACTGCTCCAGCCCCACGTCTCTGCTTTCTATTACAATAAGATGCTTGAACACATGTTCCAGACTTCTCCAGGAAGTTGGGTCTTTTTAGTTAAAAGAAAATTAGAGAGAACAATATCTCTAAAGGCTTGGTTATCTTATATTTTTATGATATTTAGGCATACGTATAATATTTTAATACTATGGTAAATACATATAGGATAAATGACAAAGATACATAAATTTTCCTGAAAGGAGACTTTCCTATACAGAAAGTTGAATGACTATTGTTTACTACCTAAACTTGGAAAATGGGCTTGAGTTGGAATCCTGAGCTCTTTTCTTTCCTAGACATTTCACTTTGGTCAAGGTCTTGTTTCTCTCTAAGTTTCCATTTCAAGTGTAAAATGACACAGTAATAATTACTCTGTGGGCTGTTGTGATGATTAAATAAGCTGTGATAAGTAATGAAGATAATGATGATGATGATGATGATGATGATGATGATGATGATGCAGGGGTTGAAGAGATAATACAGCAGGTAGGGTGTTTCCTTTGTACATAGGTGTAATAAAACGGCCCTTAGGATGGACTTGGATGGAGAATGAAGGTCTTTGTCCTTAGGCTCAGGACCACGTGGCTCCATCCTCCATTAACCATCGGGTCTGGGGTCCAGGAAAGCAACAGGTATTGAACTCACTCACAGGCAGGCTTCATGAGAGATAACATCTTTATTGCCCTAGCCAGCTGATGTGGCTGCTAACCATTTACGCATGCCCTTCATAGCTAGCCCTGCATCTTCTTTCATCCATGTCACCTCTGACCTCCATGCTGGCTAAGATCCAAAAGGGCAAAAGCCCTTAATCCTCCTAGACAAGGCCTTATATCACCTTCCCCAGACCCTTTCCAGGAACTGGGCGAGGTCTGCAGGTAAAGTTACAGGTCCTATCCGCCCAAGACTCCTCCCATAAATAGGTGGGTCTCAGGGTGGAGTTACACATAGGTTCTAGCTAAGTTTGATCCCCAGCAATCTATATGACCCCCACGTACTGCCAGGAGTGAGTCCTATGTGCAGAACCAGTAATTACCCCTGAGTACTTCTGGGTGTGACCCCAAAACCAAAAAAGTAGATTACTGATCACAGATCATCATAACATATACAATAGTAATGAAGTTTAAGATACAAGAATTACCAAAACATGTATGACATTACACAAAAAGTGAGCACAAACTATTAGGAAATAATGGCATTTTTGCATTTGTTCAATGTGTGGTTGAGTCCACCTTTCAGAAAAAATAGTGCACACAATATGTGCAAAGTATAAAAAAGAAAAATAACCCTATAGGTTATGAGGAAGGCATAACTAACTTCATAGCATAATAGCTAACAGATCATATGATAGAGTCTCTCTTGTCCTGTGTTGGCCCTCAAGGAGCTCGCAAACTAGAAGAATAAACAATCATCCAACACAGGAAAACCCAAGTGTATCCTGAGACTCTGGGGTAATATGAAAGGTAAGACTTTTTGAAGTACAAAAAGAAATTTCTAGACCTGGAGAATTTTCTCGAAGCCTTTGTGAGGGAAAAAAAAAAAGAATTTTAACAGAATCCTCAGGCTTGCCTATGGAGATGGGGGTTGGGGACTGGGAGAAAAATAAGTCGGAACAATATTCAGGAGAGGAGAGATGGTTAGGTTCAAGAGAAAAAGAAATTACAGTTGGGGAAGCTGGTGGAAGAAATGGTCTCAGAAAAGAATGACTGTTTATGATCCCAAGACTCCAAAGAGCAGGAGGACTGAAACCAGACCCTTTTGGCTTTCTAAGAAAGGCATTGTTCCTGAGGGTGATGGTGGAAAGAAGCCAGTGGAGCTGAGAGGGAGGGAGGTGGGACATGTGCAGAGTGTCTTGGTGGTGGGTTTGTCAGAGAACAAAGAGGCCCAGGCACTAGAAAGCTGCACTGCAGCCCCAAACACAGAGATCCCCAGCTGGTGGCAGGCATCTCTCCAGCATGCCAAGGGATAGATGTTGGAGGAAAGCACTTTCAAAATGGCTTTGATGACCCAAACTGCAGGCTCTGCCAAGACTTGCCTGGCAGCCACCAAGCAAACACCAAGATCACTGACAGCAAGCTCGCCTCTCGAAACCCTGGTGGGAGCCTGGCTTCTGTGAGCCTGGCCAAGCCCACAAGCTCACATTATCGGGGAGAGGCTTTGTACTAAGTTCTTAACACCAATTCTTTCTCTTGTCTCTTGTGGATAGTCTCCCCAATATCACTGACCAGATGAGGATTCCAGGGTGCTAGAAGCCTAATCATTTGCTGAACCCACAAATAGGAGTGAGGATTGAAGCTCAGGTCTGCCTCCCAAACCTTTTCCACATTTGTTCTTCTCTTTGACTCACAAATGGTGGTCAACCTTACAGTAATGAGCAAATTCACTTATTCATGCAGCACACCCAATGTTCTTATGCACATTCTCCAAGTTCCTTTGAACCTAACAAGAGGTGCTTCTCTTCATTTCATGCTGGAAATGGCTTAGAGAGGTTCACGGACCTCCCTAAAGTCACAAAGTAAGAACAGTGCCAGGCTTCTATCTACCATACACTGGATCTAGAACCTACATGCCTGACTTCTTGTACCTCTTCTCCGGTTAATGTTTGCTTCAGGAGACCCTGAGAGCATGGTGGGTAGGTAGAATGACTCCCCCAAAAAGGCACAATATGTCAATGGTGGCAGGTACTATTGACAATAACTGTTTCCTCTCACCTTCCTTGAGTGCCATTCCATTGGGCACTTCGATAGAATCTAAGAAACCTGAGTGGGAGGGTCTCCATGATTGGCCCCATAAAGGACCCCTTCTGATGACTTTAGAATTTTCATCTTTTCATTCCAAAATTTCTTTGGAAGAATGGGCATGGAGAGGAAGTGTTGGGGGGGGCATGCTTATCTTTGTTATCTTTGTCTCTTTGGAATTTGGGAACTTAGAGCAATGCCAGTTCTCCTTAGTTCTGCTACTCAATGTATCTTCCTTAAATGACCAGCTAGGAAAACAATTCCAGTGTAGAAGCAATTTCAAAAATGTGAAATGGATAGAGAAACCTAGGATAAGCCATTGGGAGCAGAATAGTGAGAAAAATGGGGTCTTTAGGAGTGGGGGAGGGGCAGGTGTGTAAGCCAGCATAAGCACTGGCCTGCAGGAGATGAGCCATGAGCAGACCCTTTTAAGTCTGGTCCCAAGCTCATCATAAACAAGGTACCAGGTCACCTTTCTGAAATGTAGTGACCAAAAAGCTGGAGTAGTGGTGATGGAGGAGCCTTGGAGTTTGTACTTTGGGGACTCATGTTACCATGAGAAGCCAAGCAGGCCCATGTAGCAGCCAAGGCTGCCAGGGCTGCAGAGACCCAAGGCTGCAAAGGCCCAGTGCTGCAAGTCTCTTAAGGGTTTATGGAACCCAGCTGCCAGGTGGGGCCAAGAGCCTACCTAGGGATGCTAAGATGTAGTGACTGCCTGCCCAGGACTGAGAGAGAGAGAGAGAAGAGAGAAATTGAAAGGCCCTCATTCAAAGAAGCAAAAGGAATAGATACAAAGCAAGCAGCAACTCTCTAATGCTTTATCTCTGACCCCCAGTATTCTGAGCCCCCACAACAGTACAAGATTTTCCTTTTAGATCCAGCATGACAAGGGGCATGTCCAGGAGCATGTCCAAGTTCAACAGTCATTACAGTGGGGGTACCAACGTGGTGTGTCAAGTTTAAATGCCAAGTGGGACTATCCAAGGGGCGTGTCCAAGTCCAACTGCCATACAGGCCAATGTCTAGGCATGACCTGACCTGATGTTTTCTGTGTGTTTTCAGGTCAGGTAGTTGAGAAAAAACACCATATCTTAGCGGATTACAGCAGGCCACAGAGTTGTAGCACAATCCTCTGCCAGTATGAGCTCATCTCATCTTCCCCATGTCAGGGCAAGTGTGCTCTGCAGTCCAGATTTGAAGATTTGAGGACAGGAGGATCTCGGCCAAGGCCACAGAGCTGTGGGATGTGAGAACCCAACTCAGTCCCACCTGGCACCAAATCCCTCTCCACTGTCTTCCAACAAAATGGGGCTGTGTGGAACGACATGGATCTTCCTCCTGGGGAATTATTTCACATTCGGAATTATTAGGAACTAGTCAGCTGAAAGGCTGGAGTAAAAGCTTATAAAAGCAGGTTCAATTTCAGCCACTGCTTGGTCCTCTGATCTCTGTCAAGGAAACCTTTGAGTAATCCCAGGTTTACACCTAATTAAAAAAAAAAACCAAGCAAACAAAGAATGATCATAACTCAATGTAGTAACATAGTAGTAAATGCTCACTTGATATGGTTAAGTAAAAAAATTTTATCTCCATGCTATAAAACACTCAACAGAACAAAATGGAAGTAAAATGCTTTCCCACGCTGTGACTGAGAAGTAAGATAAGCCTTTCCCTAGCACTTCCCCTGTTTTAATTGTACATAACATATCAGTCTTCTGGAAAGAGAGGATGGATATGATCTTTCTTTCTTTCTTTAAGAACTAGCACCATGCACTCAGAATCAATAAGGAAAAGCCTAAAATTAATAGTAATATATTTTCCCTTCCTGGGCAATAAAAGCTAATAAGTAATTGATTTGCAGCTTGAGAGAAAAGACTATTATACAAAGTCCATGCATAACACGATTCTCTCTGCATTTCACCAATGCAACAAAAAATAACAATCTAAGGTATCAAAATTCTTCTAAAGCCACCCTTTCTAAAGCTTGTGGGACCAGAAAGATATATGGTGGGTGAGGCACTTGCCTTGCACTCAGCCAACACAGGTTGAATCCTTGACACCTTAGATGGCCCCCTGAACATAGCCAGGAGTGATCCCTGAGCACAAAGCCAGGAATAAATTCTGAGTACATCTGGGTGTGACAAAACAGAACAATTAACAAAAACAAAAACTAGTTTGTGGCCTCACTAAAAAATAAAAAGGGGAGTATAACATTCTCTTACCACAATAGTGTAAATAATCCCTTTGCCTATAATTGTGTCTAGCCAATACACTCTCACAGACCTGGGTCTGGAAACCTCCTGGCTGTTCCCTCATTCTTGCCACACAGGGAAACCCAGAGAGGCAGAGTTTCTGGTTCAAAGCCTAATATTTTGATCCTGATATAAATTCTCCATTATCCACAGAAAAATCCCTTGCCTTCCTGCATTCATCCCATCACCCACGCACAATTCTTTCCTTTCTTTCTTTCTATTTTCTGTTTTGCTTTGTTTGTGACACACCCAGCAATACTTATGGATTAATTCTGGTCTGTTCTCAGGAATCATTTTTGGCAGTGCTCAAGGAGTCACATGGGATGCCAGGGATCAAATCAGGGTCAGCTACAAGCAAGGCAAGTTTTTTAACCTCTGTACTATATCTTTTATACCATTATCTTTTGTCTATTGAAGTTAAGCTTTAAGATGGGTCAGGCTGGAACATCTGGCTCTATTGTATATGCACAAGTCTTAGCTCATAGTCATGGCCATGACTACTCTTTATGCTGAATGCTCAGCTGGATGCTTGCAGGGGTGGTTGACTGGGAAGAAAATCCAGTGGTGGAGAGAGCCAGAGTGATAGTACAGTGAGTAAGATATTTGCCTTGTCTGAATTCAGTCCTCAGCATTCTATGTGGTCCCCTGAGCACTGCTAGGAGTATTTCCTGAACGAAGAGCCATAAATGATCTCTTAGTATCGATAGGTGTGGTTCAAAAATAAACCAACTAAACTCCATGATGATGGTTATTGTTAGGTGGAGGAGGGGAATGAGTCTTTCAGAGAAGGAAAGCTCAGCTGCTGACTCCAAACTAGGACCTGAACTTATTCTGTAGGTCTGTGAATTTGGTCCTCCAGCACCTGCCTCTGCCTGGATAGGGTTTAAGAAGTGGAAAGTTGGACCCGGAGAGATAGCACAGCGGCGTTTGGCTTGCAAGCAGCTGATCCAGGACCAAAGGTGGTTGGTTCGAATCCCGGTGTCCCATATGGTCCCCTGTACCTGCCAGGAGCTATTTCTAAGCAGACAGCCAGGAGTAACCCCTGAGCACTGCTGGGTGTGGCCCCAAAAACCAAAAAAAAAAAAAAAGAAGTAGAAAGTTCTGAATTTGGCCATGGGATCCGGGAGAACCAATTGACTGTGTTCCTGTCTATGACCAGGACTATTTGTCACAATTCAGTGGCCAAGAACTCAATGAGGGAGGCCGAGAATTTGATTCCCAGCACTGAAGAAAAAAGGGGGGGCTTCCTAGATGGGGACCAGAAAGATAGTATAGTGGGTAGGGTGTTTCCCTTGCATTGCAGCTGACTGAACTTGATCTGTAGGCGCCCCAGATGGTCCCCCAAGTCCTGTCAGGAATGATCCCTGAGTGAAGAGCCAGAAGAAAGAAAAAAGAATTGCTTGATGTTGTAGCCAGAGAGATAGCACAGCCTTGTATGCAGTCAAACCAGGTTTGATCCCTGGCATCATCTATGGTCCCAGGTGTGATTTTTTTTTTTTTTAGTTTTGGTGTTACATCCAGCAACACTCAGAGGTTATTTCTGACTCTACGCTCAGAAATCGCTCCTGGTAGGTTTGGGGGACCATATGGGATGCAGGGAATAGAACCAGGATCTGTCCAGCATTGGCCAAATGCAGGGCAAATGCCCTACAGCTGTGCTATCGCTCTGGCCCCACCAGAAGTAATTTCTGAGTGCAGAGCCAGGAGTAATCCCTGTGTGCTACCAGGTATGACCCCAAAGACCCCCCAAAATATCTAGGTATGGCCCCCAAACAAATCAAAAACAAAAAAATCAAGTTAACATAATATAATATAAAATAAAATAAACACTTCATAAATATAGCCACGCTGGTCCTGACAAAAAACAAGTCTGCCTGGGAGTATCATCAGCTTCAATGTCTCCTAGTTCATACTTAACTGGAGCCTCATTTTATGTAAGCATCTATATATTTAGGGTTTTTTTTGGGGGGGGGCACATTTAGTTGTGCTCAGGAATTACTCCTGGTTCTGTGCTCAGGGTATTCATTCCTAGTGGAGTTCAGGGGTCCATCTATGGTGTTGGAGATGAAACCTGAGTTGGTTGGTCCTGTGTCAGGCAAGTTCCCTGCCTGCTCTACCCCTCTGCTCTAGTCCCATAAGCCCCTATTTTTCATAGATACTGTGTTCAAATATAAACCTGGAAATGTAGTCAGCATTCATTGAGCAAACACAATTTAAGTTTCTGGCCTGTGTGAGTCATAAGGTGGGGATGGAAAGATGCAAAATTCTTTTCTACTCTAATATCCTGTAATATCTGACTTCCAGGATTTTCAAGCCCACCAATAGTTTCCTGTCCTGATCCAGATGATTTTAGGGCATCTGGGAGGTAATGCCTGGTGCTGTTGTGCTTTTAGTGCCAGCAGTGTGGACTTACATTTTTTGCCAGAGCAATTATGCAAATATTTATATATCCTAATAGTCATCAAGGCAGGCCCAAAGCTCCTGCATCAAATGGTTCCAGCTCTATTTCTTTTGTCAATGTTTAGTGTTCCTGGATGAATTTAGGATATACTGTGTCCAGTCAATCAACAGAGTCAAGAAATTAGGCCTGGGACAAGAGCGATGATGCAGCCAGGAGCGATTTCTGAGCGCATAGCCTCTGAGCATAACCAGGTGTCAAAAAACAAATTAAAAAAAAAAGGAAGAAATTAAGCCTGAAAGGAAAGAACAGGTATCAAAAGCATGCATTTAAAAGCATGCATTTGGGAGGCAAAGGTCTGAGGAGAGGAACTGGTTACTTTGTGTTTAGAATATTAATTTCAATGGTCATTAGCTTATAAGAACTCGTGACTTGTAAGGTAGTTCAGGTTCTGCTGCCAAACAGCTAGTGAAGGCCAGAAAGATAGAACAGAGGTTAAGGTGCTTGCCTTATATGCAGTTGATTTCAGCTTGATCCCAAGCACAGCAAATGTTCCCACAGCACCACCTAAGTGACCCCTGAGCATAGAGTCAGGAGTAAGCCCTGAGTACAGTCAGATGTGGCTCCTAAACAAGAAAACAGACAAAAACTCACCAGCAAACTGTATCATATCCCTTGCAGGGTTATTAGATTAGTATAAATGTTAAGTAAAATGTTAGTGCTGTGCCTGGGACTTTGCAGTCCCAGAGTATGGTATCTCATTATTAGTCACCACCACTGGGGATTTCTGCTAACACTTGGATCAACTCAGTTATGACTCAAATCAAGGACTTCCAAAAGGGAGCAAGAATAATCCCTGAAAGCAAAACCAAAGATCAATAGAACCACACTGCCTAGGTACCCGCTGGATTTATCTCACAGCTCTGGATTTCACTTGGAGGGTTAGGGAAGCAAAGGGAAGTCCACTGATGGCTATTTCAAGGATGGTGAGAAAATAAAAATGCAGATGCAAATAGAACCAAAGAAGCTTCTTTTCAAAACATGAGGGTGAGGCTCTGTGGGGAGATAAAATGGAATTGCGGGTTTGTTCTAGCTCCGAAGACAAACTGCCAAAAAATGATTATCTGTTGCTACCATGGTTCCTATAGTGGAACATATTGGCCTTTTGGGGGATGCTGGAATGATTCTGGAAAGGCAGTAGTAGTCTTAAATGCAGTTTGGGGGTATTTTTTGCCTTTTCATTTAAAAGGATGTTGTTTTAGGAGGAGGAGGGTTTCTGAATGTTAACTTTTCTGAAAAAGGGGCCACAGGCCAAGTAAGTTTAGGGACCTCTGTTCTAGCCAAAACATGAGTGGCATTAACAAATAACAAAAGTTCCTTCTCCTGGGGATTAACTCCAACAGTTGCAAGAGGGAATATGTCCCAAATAGTTTTTATAAAGCTAGCATTACTCTGATACCAAAAGCAGACAGAGACACCACAAAAAAAGAGAATTACAGGTCAATATCCTTGATGAACACAGCTGTAAGGACCCCTCAAAAAATACTAGCAGATAAAAGACAACAATTAATTAAAAAAGGCCATACACCATGACCAAGTAGGATTCATCCTGGGGATGCAAGTCAATCAATATTAAATACCACATCAATAAAAAAATCATATGATCAAATCAGTAGTACAGAGAAAGCATTTGACATGATCCAGCACCCATTCATGATTAAAAACTCTCAAGAATATGGAAATTGAAGGAACTTTCCTCAATATAGTCAGAGCAACCACAAGGCCACAGCAAACATTATACTTAATAGGAGAAAGCTAAAAGCCTTCCCTCTAATATCTGGCACAAGGCAATGTTGCCCACTTTCACCACTTTTATTCAATATAGTACTGAAGATACTTGTCATAGCAATTAGGAAAGAAAACTATATCAAAAGCATTTGGATAAAAAAGGAAAAACTCAAGTTCTCACTATTTGTGGATGAAATGGTACTAAGAAAACCCTAAAGTCTCCACCAAAAAAGCTTATAGAAACAATAGTTCTGTACAGTAAAGTGGTAGGCTACAAAATTAACATGTTAAAGTCTATTGTTTTCTATATAATAATAATAAAAGAGAAGAAATAGACATTAAAAAAGAAAACAGAAAAATGGGGCCGGAGTGATGGTGCTAGAGGTAAGGCGTCTGCCTTGTGCATGCTAGCCTAGGATGGACCACGGTTCAATCCCCTGGCATCTCATATGGTCCCCCAAGCCAGAAGCGATTTCTGAGCACATAACCAGGAGTAACCCATGAACGCCACTGGGTGTGGCCCCCCAAAAACCAAACAAACAAAAAACACAGAAAATAACCTTGGAATCAGCTAAAAACGTGAAAGACACACACACACACACACACACACACACACACACAGAAAACTACAAAACATTACTTCAAGAAATAGAGAGGACACTTGGAACTCATCCCCTGCTTGTGGATTGGGATGATTAACACTATTAAAATGGCAATACTCCCCAAAGCATTGTACAAATTCTATGCAGTTTCTATAAAGATACCCAGGATGTTTTTTTTTAAATAGATTAAACACTTCTGAAATTCATATGGAATAATATCCTTCATGAATAGCTAAAACAATCCTTGGAAAAAAGAAGATAAGGAGCATCACCTTTCCTAACTTCCAACTGTACTACAAAATAATAATCACTAAAGTAGCATAGTATTGGAATAAAGACAGACTCTCAGATCAGTGGGATAGAATTGAATATCCTAATACAGATTCCCAGGTAAATGATAAGTTAGTCTCTGATAAAGGAGCAAAAAATGTGAAGTGGAGCAAGACATGTTTCTGCAATTAGTGGTGCAGGAAAGTCTAGTCAGCTATGTGCAAGAAACTAAACTCAGATCTCTTCCTGACATCATGCACAAAGGTCAAATCTCCATGTTTCTTACTAAATTCCTTCCCTTGTATCTACTCCAGGCTGTTTCAGTTCCCTTCTCTGTTCTACTTTACCCTTGATTTCCAATACCACCTAGAATTCTGATGATGACCATTCTCACAAATTGATCCTAAATTCATGTCTTCTTTGTATCATGCCCGATGCCTCCACCTCCACCAATGTCCTTCCCACCATATTAAACTCACTCTGTCTCAATAGAAGTTGGATTTATCTCCACTACATAGTATTCTCCAGTGAGTTTCATTGCACTTGGGGAAAATGAAGAACAACATGATTATTATGACCTTCCATGTCCAAGATCTAAGTGAACTAACCTTTAGTCCCCCACCCAATCCCTATCATCAAGACTTTCCTCTCTTGATGACAAAACAACATCAAGACTCCCTCTGCTCAAGTCAAGACAGCTCCTCGCCTCTGATAAGCAAAGGCTCTTTTCACAGGTCTCCTTCATCCCCTTTCCTCCCTCTTCTTGAAATGCAATTACTCCAGATCAGATTACAAGCTGATCTGAGAGAAGCAAACTTCTCTCACCTCACTCAAGCATCAGCTATTAGAGAGGCTTCTTCAACTAATCTCTCAAAAGAGCATCTTCCTCACCTGCCATCCCATTATCTGCTTTATTTATTTTTCCAAAGTAATGATCACCACTTTACATGCATGTGTTTATTGTCAGCTTGCACTGACTAAAATGCAAGTTTCTTTATTTAGCTGAATTCCTAGCACCTAGAAGAGTATATTTGAGACAAAGCAAGAACTCAATAAATAAATAATGAAGAAAGGAATAAATAATTTATCTCCTCTTCCTCTCTATTTCCCCACTACCCCCAAACTGTGCTTTCTCCAGTATTCCAGGTAAAAGATACATGATTTACCAATTATAGCTCAAACCAGAAGCCTGACCTTTGCCTTCCTCCCCTTCCTCTTTTCTCTCCCACATCCCAGCTGTCACCTTCTGAAGAATCTTTCTAATCTCTCTCCTTGTTGCAGTTGATTTTTTTCTCCTCACTCTGGTTCTGATTCTTCTCAAAGCTTTGGCTTTGGTTCAGTGTCAGGGATCATTTTGCAAATTAGATGAAAGCTCTAGGTCCTCTTCTCAGGAAAAGGCTCAAACACTACATTTTCAAAGGTTGCTAGATTCTCAAAAATAACAATAACAACAAAAAGGTCTCCTGCTCTTCCCCCAATACCATTGTTTCCATGCATAATAATCTTTGGCACTAGGCTGAGAGATAGCTCATGTGGGCTTTGTATACCAGAGGACCTCAGTCCTGGGCACTACCCCAGGGTACCATCAAGTATGACCCTCAAGCAAAGCAGAAAAAAAATCCTAGGCACTGAACTTAACTCTCTTATTTCTCCCCTGGATAAATTGAATACCTGGGCCAAATATTTGTGCCTGCACTTGACTATCCTCTGTGTGATAGTATCAAAGGGTGCTTTGGTAAGATGCTTGGGCATGAGAACTGCCCATCATGTATTTAATGTTATCAAAGCATGATTTACAAAGTTACCCATAGTTGAGTTTTAGATATCCAATGTTCCAATACCAGTCCAACACCAATAACAGCTTCCCTCTACCAAAATTCCCAAGTTCTAGCCCACCCTGCTCCCCACTTCTTAGACCAACACCCTTCTGTGAGAGATTCCAGAAAGTCAACTTCTCCTTTCTCTGTGTGTTATCTTGGGAAGACAGTGGCCAATGAGAAGGGAAGAAAGGAAGCCTTATCAAAGACCAGCCCTGCCAGTTTCTTCATCCTGGTGGTCTCCACCTCTTGATCAGTGAGATGCAAATGATTGTTATTTCTAGTACTCTGTTCTAAGATCCTAGTTAGACAAAGACATGTCTCCTTGTCAACCCTCTCTGAAGCTTCTGAGACTCCACTCACATGAGCCAGCTAAGTCATCTTTTCATCCTGCATAAGTGGCCACGACTCTTGTGATACCTGTCACAAGAGCACATCAAATATAAACCTGAGTCCTCTGCCCTCTACTTCTTTCTTTCTTCCTCCCTTCTTCCTGCTTGCCTCAGGCAAGCTCCACTGCATTCTGAGGTCTTTCTAAACAGTCCCCCTAGCACTGCCCTAGAACTGCCTGTGCCTTCCAACATGGAGATTCTTTGTCCTTAACTAGACCCTCTCCTTCCCTCTGCTTGGCTACCTGCCATTCCTCTTCCCCAAACAGCTTGAGGATTATCAGGAAAGCACTCCTTGATCTCTTTGGGCTTAGTTGGAGGCACTCCTTAAATCACACTGCACTGTGATGGTTATCTCCACCATTTCCCTGGCTCTGTGATTTATCTATCACCAAGCAGAGAGACTATCTTGTCAACCTCTGTGACACATAGTAGGTTCTCTGGAGAGGGATATTGAGTGACTGAATGGAAGATTAGGCAGAAGAAAAGAGAAGTGATAGCAGCATGTTTTGGATTCATATAAATGGGGCAGGTGTAACCAGCACAGCTTCCGAAATAGGAAAATCTATATTTACAGAAGAGATAAACCAGACTGTTCTTCCATTTACAAAAAGGATTCACCACAAGGGGCCTTTAAATAGTGGGTTCTTTAGCCATTTTATGTAGCATTTGTTTACAGACCATTCATCACTGTATAAAGAGACCAGAAGCGAAAGTACAGCCAATCAGAATCTTCAGAACTAAATTAGGAAGCTTCTGAAGCTACTTGAAGTTGCAGGGAGGACTCAACGGGAAGCTGTTCAATTAATACAGTACTTCTCAGGAATCAACCTAAGAGAGAAAGAGGGAACAGCACTAGAACTACAATATAGAGAGATCCAGTTCAGAAACCCAAGATCAGTCTTTAAATGACAACATCTCCACCTATATAAGTGACAAAGCAAGGTGTGGGTCTCCATAATGGTAAGAGATTTGCAAGCAAGCTAGGTAGTAGCTGTTCAAGATGAAGGCCTTCGTTTCTAGTGAAGACAGGACACAACAAAGTCTCATGTTCTCTGGCATGGGACACTCAGCAAGCTGAATGCAGGGCTCTGGGACCAACTGTGTGTGGCAGGGTTCATCTCCCATACCATGTAGAACTAGTGGACTTCCTGTGCAGCTTGAGGCTACCTTCTGAAGCATATGGGATATTAGTGTCTGTGCCATCTAGGTGCTCATGACCAACTCTTCCAGTCCAAACATAAGCAGGCATTTTCCTGGTAGCTGAGGTGGGTTGAGCAGAAATGGAAGCATTTGGAGAAAATGGAGAAAAGTCTCAAGGCAACCTCAATAATTCCCTTTTTTACACCGACAACAATTCTACTTTTGTTTGTTTGTTTGTTTTGTTTTGCCACATTCAGAAATTGCTCCTGGCTGTGGAACCATATGGGACACTGGGGGATCCAACCGCAGTCTGTCCTAAATCAGCAAGTGCAAGGCAAATGGCCTACTGCTTGCTCCATCGCTCTGGCCCCAACAATTCCACAGTTTTTAAAGAAATCATTATTTATTAGTAGTGACTCTTGGTTTTTGGGCCACACCCGGTGACGCTCAGGGGTTACTCCTGGCTATGCGCTCAGAAGTCGCTCCTGGCAGGCACGGGGGACCATATGGGGAACCGGGGGATTGAACCACGGTCCATCCTAGGTCAGCGAAACCTTTCATTCTTTGATATTCACCTTTTCAGTATATTTCATACGTACCCCATCTAAGAAATGCACTATTAAGGGTTCTCTTCTGCCCTTATTCTCCACCCAACTATGAGCCCTATAGAG
>PVKC010020476.1:0-18602 GCA_004027635.1 Crocidura indochinensis
GATTCGAACCAACCACCTTAGGTCCTGGGTCGGCTGCTTGCAAGGCAAACACCGCTATGCTATCTCTCCGGGCCCCTTCTTCTCTTTTAACTTCACCTGTTTTGGTTCTGCTTGGTACAAAAACCTACAATAAAAAGTCTTGCCTGAAATAGAAGCGCAGGTCAAAACCAGGGCACAGAGATGATGGAGCCTGACACTCTCATCCCCAAATGCACCAGAAATATAATACAGCACCATTTCTTTCTGCAAAAGCATACAGAATAAAGGGAAATTTTACATATAAAAACAAGCGCTTATCTACTAGATATAAGAACCCATACATTTTACAATACAGGTTACCTCCCACCTTGAGCATATGTCGTGTGGACCCAATTTAGATTCCATGTGATTAAATAGTGACCATCCAACCCTAATCTCTAGATCTCAAACTTAGAACCAACACAGTTCTCTGAAACACCTCCAGGAACCAAACTCCCCCTGGGACATTCTTAATATGGCTCTGACATCAACATGTGCCAGTTTAGAAATGACATCCTGACAGTGAGGAAATGGCAACAATCTAATCTAAGAGCAGGTTGTCTTATGTCATCACCTAATGATAAATGAAATTGGAAGACATGTCATCCTTTGATCTGGGCAAAAACCAGGATCACTGACTACAGAAGACTGACTGTTACAACCATGACTGGACAGAACTTATCCTGGGACCAAGAAGAAAGACCCTAGCCTAGGCTTTGGTCTATGATCTGTACAACAACCAAGATCTCTAATTCCAGAGGTCTGACTGAGACAACTGCAACTGATCAGAACTTCTATCCTAGGCTTCATCCTCAGATCAGTGCAAACGCCAAGACCACCAATTAAAGAAGTCTGATTAAAACAACAGTATTGGAATAGAACTTCTAGAATCCTAAAGAAAGACTCTATCCTAGGCTCCATCCTATGACCTGTGCAAATACTAAGATCTCTGGTTACAAAGATCTGATTTTATTATTCATGACCGAGCAAAAAGTTTCCAGACACCACAAAAAGAACTAGGGGACAGTAAAAGAGCATGTACGAAACTTGTAGTTATTCCCATGACAGTATGCTTCAAGGGTGGAGAAATCCTGTATCTCTTAGGCCAAGGAAATTCCCTTTCTAAACCCCCCAATATTTACTGTGCCTATGCAAAAGAGGAAGAAAAAAAGGAAGCACACTTTTTTTCTTTTTCTTCTTTTCTTTTTATTTCAGACTTGTAATTATTGCTTGGTTGTTGGTATTGTGGTGGTGCTCTTTTTTGTCATTTTAGTTTTGTTTTTGTTTTTTGTTTGTTTTCTTGTTTGTCAGTTCTTTTTTCTTAATTTTTATTTTTTGTCTTTTGTGATGTTTTTCTTCCTCTTTCTTCTCTTAAATTAATATTTATCACTCTCTATATCAGTGGTCCTCAAACTATGGCCCATGGGCCAAATATTTTATTTGTTCCCATTTTGTTTCTTCACATCAAAATAAGATGTATGCAGTGTGCATAGGAATTTGCTTGTAATTTTTGTTTTTATTATAGTCTGGCCCTCCAATGGTCTGAGGGACAGTGAACTGGGCCCCTGTTTAAAAATTTTGAGGACCCCTGCTCTAGATGAAATCCTCCCAGATTTTTTATTTGTTTGTTAATTGATTTTTGGTTTTGTTTTGTTTTTCTTTTTCTTTCCCTTCAAACAAAACCACATAACTTGAATCATCTTGTTCTGCCTCATAAATTGAGGGGGAGAATGGGTGGTACCAAGCAAGACCAAATAGTTGTATGAATATTGAGTAGAAATAAAGAAAAAGATTGGTCTTAAACACCAAATCCAAAGACAACAATAACAGAATCGATACCCATTCTACAATAAGCTAAACACACGGGTGACCACTTATACTAGCAGCCTGGAGTGGGGGAAAAGGAGGGTGATATGGGATGCATGCTGGGAACAGGGCTGGGAGGAGAACAACATTGGTGGTGGAAATGCCCTGGGTTCAATGCCACTATTATTGTGAAAGATTTGTAATCCAATTTAGTCACAATAAAATTATTAATAAAAAGATATAGGTATTCTGTATACTTTATGTTTACCTATTATATTAATATGTTGCACATATATATCTTGGTCAGCAATTCAAATCTTGGCTGAAAGTTAGAGCTATTTATATGGCATTTTTGTCAAAAATGTTACAGAAATAATATTTTCAGTTTTTTTGAATACACAGTATTTTTACTTGGCTCACATTAAAAAAGGCACAAAAGGTTATGCTTGGAAAAACATCTCTCCCACTCCTAATTGACAACAACCTAGCTCTTCTTTACATAGATAAAACCAATATTATCAGCTTTTTATATAATCTTTGAGAGATATCATGCATACATAAGCAGACAAGTATAATCAGATTTTTAATTCATTAGATGCAATTCTTGCATTGTTTACCTAATGTAATATTTTGAAGTTAGTCATACAAAAATAAGTTTTTTCTTTTACATGTGCCTTCTATATTTTGGCATGTATGTGTGCTTATCTAGTCTATCTGTGTGTCTTGGTGTTCTTTTTTGTTGTTGTTTGTTTGTCTGTTTTGTTTGGTATACTCTTTGAGCTTCATGAATCAGTGCAGAAGCCTTTATAAAGACCATGGGAGTTCTCAATGTCTTCTTTTTTTTTTTAAATTAATATATTTTATTTAAACACCTTGATTACTTACATGATTGTGTTTGGGTTTCAGTCATGTAAAGAGCACCACCCATCACTAGTGCAACGTTCCCATCACCATTGTCCCAAATCTCCCTCCTCCCCACGTAACCGCCGTCTGTACTATAGACAGGCTCTCCTTTTCCCTCATATGTTCTCATTTTTAGGACAGTTCAAAGTGTAGTTATTTCTCTAAACTCATCACTCTTTGTGGTGAGCTTTGTGAGGTGAGCTGGAACTTCCAGCTCTTTTCTGTGTCTGATAATTATTATTGCAAGAATGTCTTTCATTTTTCTTAAAATCCATACATGAGTGATACCATTCTGCGTTTCTCTCTCTCTCTCTGACTTATTTTACTGAGCATAATAGATTCCATGTACATTCATGTATATGAAAATTTCATGACTTCATCTCTCCTGACAGCTGCATAGTATTCCATTGTGTATATGTACCACAGTTTCTTTAGCCATTCGTCTTTTGAAGGGCATCTTGGTTGTTTCCAGAGTCTTGCTATGGTAAATAGTGCTGCAATGAATATAGGTGTAAGGAAGTGGTTTTTGTATTGTATTTTTGTGTTCCTAGGGTATAATCTTAGGAGTGGTATAGCTGGATTGTATTGGAGCTTGATTTCCAGTTTCTGGAGGAATCTCCATATTGCTTTCCATAAAGGTTGAACTACACGGCATTCCCACCAGCAGTGGATAAGAGTTCCTTTCTCTCCACATCCCCACCAACATTGTTCTCATTCTTTGTGATGTGTGCCATTCTCTGTGGTGTGAGGTGGTACCTCATAGTTGTTTTGATTTGCATCTCCCTGATGATTAGTGATTTGGAGAATTTTTTCATGTGTCTTTTGGCCATGTGTATTTCTTCCTTGTCAAAGTGCCTGTCCATTTCTTCTCCTCATTTTTTGATGGGATTAGATGCTTTTTTCTTGTAAAGTTCTGTCAGTGCCTTGTATATTTTGGAGATTAGCCCCTTATCTGATGGGTATTGGGTGAATAGTTTCTCCCACTCAATGGTGGCTCTTGTATCCTGGGCGCTATTTCCTTTGAGGTGCAGAAGCTTCTCAGCTTAATATATTCCCATCTGTTAATCTCTGCTTTCACCTGCTTGGAGAGTGCATTTTCCTCCTTGAATATGCCTATAGTCTCAATGTCCTGGAGTGTTTTGCTTACATGTTGTTCTATGTATCTTATGGTTTCGGGTCTGATATCAAGGTCTTTCATCCATTTGGATTTTATCTTCGTACATGATGTTAGCTGGGGGTCTAAGTTCAATTTTTTTTGCAAGTGGCTAGCCAGTTGTGCCAACACCACTTGTTGAAGAGTCTTTCTTTGCTCCATTTAGGATTTCTTGCTCCTTTATCAAAAATTAGGTGACTGTATGTCTGGGGAACATTTTCTGAGTATTCAAGCCTTTTCCACTGATCTGAGGGCCTGTCCTTATTCCAATACAATACTGTTTTGATAACTATTGCTTTCTAGTAAAGTTTTCAATCTCTTCTAACAGTCATTCTTTATCCATTTTTTCCCTCTCACTCTGATATTCCTATAAATTTTTTGGGGGGGACACACCTGTTTGATGCTCAGGGGTTACTCCTGGCTAAGCGCTCAGAAATTGCCCCTGGCTTGGGGGGACCATATGGGATGCCGGGGGATCGAACCAAGGTCCTTCCTTGGTTAGTGCTTGCAAGGCAGACACCTTACCTCTAGCACCACCTAACTGGCTCCAATATTCCTATAATTTGAAGATTATTCCTCTTGCTATTATTTATCAAAAATCTTACTTGCTCTTTCATTTGTTTTATTCTCTTTTTTTTTTTGCAATGTCATACTAGTTCATGGCTAGTAGTTTGTCTTCAATATCTCTGATACAGTTATTTACATGTGAACTCTGTTGCTATTGTGTTCTTTAATTCCTTCCATCTGTATGGACTTTTTTTTTTGTTTTTTGTTTTCTTGTTTTTGGGCCACACCCTGTGATGCTCAGGGGTTACTCCTGGCTATTCGCTCAGAAGTCGCTCCTGGCAGGCACGGGGGACCATATGGGGAACCGGGGGATCGAACCATGGTCTGTCCTAGGTTAGCGCAGGCACCTTACCTCCAGCGCCACCTCCCGGCCCCCCTGTATGGACTTTTTTTGGTTTTGTTTTTTTGGTTTTTTTTTGGGTCACACCCGGCAGTGCTCAGGGGTTACTCCTGGCTCCATGCTCAGAAATTGCTCCTGGCAGGCATGGGGGACCATATGGGGCACCGGGATTCAAACCGATGACCTTTTGCATGAAAGGCAAACGCCTTACCTCCATGCTATCTCCCGGGCCCCCTGTATGGACTTTTTGATAGTCTGAATCAGTTCCTTCTTGAGCTGGTTGACTTTTTTCCCCAACACTTGCTTTATTTCCATGGTTATTGCAAGGAGTGTTCATTTGTCATTTGAGCTTCTCCTTGTTGGGACTTGAGGATTTATTTGTGTTTATGATTTACTGGGTCTTCTGTTCTTGTTTGCCAGAGCAGGGTGACTGTTTTGTTTCACTATTCTGCTCATGTTTGTGGGTGCTGCACTTTGAGCTTTAGGTGCCCAAAGACCTTTACTTCTGATCTTATTTTTCAGGAAGGGGTTACTATTTATAGTCTGTTCATCTAACAATTTTTGTACCCTTCAGAACATATTTCAGTGATCATTCGGGTGAATATCTAATTACCTCTGTTTGTGTAGCACAGTTATGATGAAGGTATTTGAGGACAGATATCAGAATTTACAAGTCTTTAGAGTTGGTGGGATGGTGATGGCAGAGGCTGTTGGATAATCTATATGATGAGATAGGTGAGCATCACCATTACAAGTCTTAATGACAGGTTCTGAGTTTGAGAGCTGGCAGTGGGAGTTTCCTGGCCCCACAGTAACCAAGGAAAATTTTAAAGGTGTATATGTCCCTGAGACTTGTCATTGACCTTCAGTATAAAAGTCAATACCAAGAGTAAGAATCTGGGAATATATACTTTATTCTTAGATATTGTAATTTATAAAGTTGTCTATAATAATGTTCAGGCATACATTAGAAGTTCTTACAGCTAATCCTACCAGTTAGTGGCTCCATCTCTCCACCTATGACCCAGGGTTTCCTTGCACCCATTCTGATATTTTGTTAGATTCGATTTTAATTACTGCAGTTTGTGCCCATGTTTTCAGTTATGTAGCTTTTAGTGATTTAAATATATAAAATATATGCCTATATTCTTTCCAGGTGAATGTTACCAGTCATTGCAGCATCTTTCTGCTTGGAGGCCAAACCTAGGGAAGTGCTTATGGATTATTCTTCATCCTGCACTCAGGACTTACTCCTGGTGTTGTTTTGGGGACCATAAGTGATGTCAGGGAACAAATTGGGTCTTCAGTGTACCAAAAAAAAAAAAAAAAACTCTACCAGCTGTACTATCTTATGCCTCTTTCTGGAGGTCACATTTTATGAAATCTTGATTTCATAATTCTAATTGAAAAAAGATTTATAGAGTATTTCTGAGAAATTGGTTTAATTTAAAAATATATTCTTTTAAAAAGCTTATTTACTTTTATTTTCAATTTTAATTTAATTTTGTTTCATTTGGGGACCACACCCAACAGTGCTTGCTTCTGTGTCATGGATTACTCCTGGAGTGATAAAAGGACCATATGGGATATCAGGAATCAAACCAGGAGGTCAGGCATGTACAAGCTAAGTTCCTATTACTTTGGCTCTTATTATTTCTTTTTATTTTATTAAAGTACCATAATATACAAGTTATTGACAGTTTGATTTTATACATAATCAGGTTCCCTAACACACAACCCCAGCCTGCCACCATGACAGATGTGCTGTTAAATTTGCTTGTAAAGCTCGGATCTCTTGTTTTCAGTGTTGACTAGATAGTTTAGATATGTTGCTATAATTATTCCTTTATACCACCTATATACTTGACTCCTCCCCTTTCTTCCCATTTATCTCTTTCCCCTTCGATTTTTTTCTTCTTTGACCTTCTGCTTCTTATATCCTGGGACCAAGGTAATCTAGGCATCCCCCTTTAAAATATGGCATCCCTCATCCAGTTATTCTATAAAATATTTAAAGTGAGATCATCATCATGCTGGCTCACTTTATTTAACATGTTATCTTCTAGTTTCATTCATGTTGCAGCAAATCAATTGATTTCAAGTAATTAGATATTCCATTATATAGATATAGATTTATCACATCTTTATGATCCACTTATCAAATCATTGATACCTCAGGTATTTCAGATCTTTTATTTTATTTTATTTATTTTTTTTGGTTTTTGGGTTATACCCAACAGCGCTCAGGAGTGATTCCTGGCTCTATGCTCAGAAATCACTCCTGGCGGGCTCAGGGAACCATATGGAATGCTGGGATTCAAACCACCATCCTTCTGAGTCTAAGGCAAACGCCCTATGGCTGTGCCATCTCTCTGGCCCCTCAGATCTTAACTAGATACTGCAATGAATAATTGTGTGCATATATCTTTCTGAATGGATGTTTTTGCATTCCAGGGATAGATATCCAGAAATATAATTTGGGTCATATAGCAACTCCATTCTAGCTTACTGAAACATTGTTTATGAAAAATTTTCTCTAGCATGCTGCTAGTATGGCTATACTAGCAACTAATTCATCTTATATTGCACTCTCAGCAATACTCAATTCTTCTACTTAACACAACTCCCCGAAGTCTTATTTTTTTATGACAACCAGTGAGTCTAAGAAGGAACTGGAGAACAGTAAAAATGATGGCACAGTTTGCTTAATGGCGTAATACCATCATGGAGATTGTAATCAAATCCCCAGTGTAAGTTTCTAACTTGAACTGTGGAAAAAAGCTGATTTTTATTCTCCAAGGAAAATCTCATAGGTAATCTCAATATTCATTTGATCAAAATACAATGATTTAATTTTTATGGGTAAAGTTTTGGTCAATGTTTTTGGTAAATGTGAATTTGAACCATATAAAATACCTAAAAAGACATAAAAGTAGCTTAAAATATACACACAAGAACATTTTGAATTGTGGAAGGTTTATGTTGTCTGTTATTGCATTTGTTTAGACTTCACATCAATTCCTAAACTTAATATTTTATTCTTGATATTTGCTTTCCTTCTATTTTTTAAGACTCGTTATCATTGGGAAAGCATAAATAAAATGATTTATTTGCCAAATCTGCCTACAGGCCCTACAAATAGATTTAGAACCTTGCTCTAATTGACACATTGTTTTTGAGCAATATAAAAAAAATTAATCAAGCGCATAAATAAAATATGTGATGCTGGGGCCAGAGCAGTGGCACAAGCCTTGATGCATCTGCCTTGCATACGCTAGCCTAGGACGGACCGCAGTTCAATCCCCTGGCATCACATACGGTCCCCCAAGCCAGGAGTGATGTCTGAGTGCATAGCCAGGAGTAACCCTTGAGTGTCACTAAGTGTGGCCCAAAAACAAAAGAAAAAAGAAAAAAATAAGTGGTGTTCTACTGCTCTAGAAAATGATGGTTCTTATATTCCCAGAGAGTTAATCAATGATAATATTCTTTGAGGCAAATGTTATGAAAATAGTAAAGAACATGACTTGTATTAATTAGTTTATACACAGATCACTTATACTAATTACATAAATGTAGTCATATATCCCCATTTTATAGATGAAGAGATTGAGACTCATAGATAAATTAATTTTCCTAAATTATACTCTGTTAAGTGGCAGAGCTAGGACTGAAAGTTAGCTCTGCTTCCAAATATTATGTTAATTCTACTGAAACATATTAACTAGATAAATTATATAATTTAGAGACATTACAGGAAAAATAATCAGCATATTTAAATAAAAATCTATTCAATATTTTATTATGAATCTTCAAACTAGATAATTGAGGTGATTCAATTTCCTAGATAAGTATTTTTGTGGCTGAATGGATAATTATTGGACCATAAATGTGCTATCAGATAATTTAGATTGCTTGCTATTGAAGAAAGTAGCAGTTCTAGATAGAGTACTGTATCTGAATAATATTTTGAGCTTAGTTTAGCATAGTATTAGCTAATACCAAATGTCACAATTATGGCCTTACAGAGAATGAGACAATAAATTATACAAGGAGACAAACATACAAGGAATGTCCTAGTATTAGGGTTGCCTGAACAGTCATAAATGAGCTCCCCTACCCTAGCTCCCAATCCATGAGCCATTGTTTTAGTTGACAGACATTAAGGATAGTTAATAAGCACAGCAAAATTTAATAGACAGTGGTTGGAATATTGCACATAGTAAATTACGAGGCTCTCTTAGAGTATAGAGGAAAATCAATTTCCTATTCTTTTATTTCCTGGGTACATGCTTGCTGCCCTGTTATATTCTAAAAAACTTAAATTGAATTGACTATCACAGACTTGAGATTTCTGTTATGGTAAGAGTTATTTCCAACAACTGAGATTCTAAAGGAAGGTTTAAAATAAAAAAATACTTTGCATTATTTTTGTTCATTTATATTTCTAAAATGCTTGAGCCACTATCTAACCCTAAAAGCTTCATTTAGCAAAGATCACCCTTGTCATTGATTAAGTGCCTAGAAATGTTGAACCTCCCAACCCCGAGATGCTGACCCAATTTTTTTTTTTTTTTTTTGGTTTTTGGGCCAAACCCGGTGATGCTCAGGGGTTACTCCTGGCTATTCTCTCAGAAGTCGCTCCTGGCAGGCACGGGGGACCATATGGGGAACCGGGGGATCGAACCGAGGTCCGTCCTAGGTTAGCACAGGCACCTTATCTCCAGCGCCACCGCCCGGCCCCCAATTTATTTATTTTTATTTTCCCCTCTTCCTTCAGTTATTTTTCTTTATTTTTTTTACCTCTTAACCCTTTTCCTTTTTTTTATCTCCTAATCTATATTTTAGCTATCTATTTATCTTTTATAAATTCAATTATTTCTTAAGCTCTCAGACCAATCCTTTGAGAGTCAGGCCCCCAGTAACAACTTATGAAGAGATCTTTAATGTCTTTCGATATGTAGCCATGAGTTTGTATACAATGAACTCCTCTTTGTCAGCCAAACCTATATTGTAAACAAGTCATGCCTACAGTGCATATATATTATCCCTCCCCCTTAAGAACTCATTCTATCCTCTTTGCCCTCAGCTCTTAACTCAGTAGGTACCAAGTCTGATCGCCTGCCTCAAAAAGCCAACACCCAGCTTCCAAAGCGAAAGAAACCCTCTTGGTCTCAAATCTCATGCCCAGGCAAGAAGCTACAGCCACTAATCCTGCTGAATAATTTTATGTGGCCCTTCTTTTCACCCTCCCCCCAAATGTGGACTGTTGCATGCTACCAGATTCAACTCCAAAAGGACCCTTCCAGTTCAAGAGCACTATCTGATCCCTTATTCCTGCAAACCACTTCTCAAACTCAACAAGACAACAATGTGGGATGAAAATGTGCCCTGAACCTCCCTCCCCACCCAGACAAGAATATCTAAAAGATTTAATGGGGATATCTATATTTTCCTTGTATGTTTAATACCTAAATAGTTATACCTATTAGTGTGTTCATTTCCTAAGAAATAGGTAGCCTCCTTCATTCACTTTTAATTGATTTTTAAATTTTTAAATCTTTTATATATATATTTGTTAATTTCACTTGTTTTGGTTCTGCTTGGTATGAGATTCTAGAAGAGACAGTCCAGCTTGCAATAAAAGCCCAGGTCAAAAACCAGGCACAGAGACTCTATAGCCTGCCATTCTTACCCCCAAAGGCACCAACAATGGAATATGGCACTGTTCAATTTAAAATACAGGGGCACCTCCCACCCTGAACATGTATGATGATTACCCAATTCCATATGATCGGACAGCCACCATCCAAACCCAAACCCCAGATGTAACCGAAGATCCAATGCAGCTCCCTACAACAGTACCAGGAACCAAACTCCCCCTGGGAAATCCCGAATACCGCTCTGGCACCAACTTGTGACAGGCTGATATTAAAACCTGTCCATGAGGAAACAGCAAAAACTTGATCCAAGAGTCGGTTGCCCTATCTCTTCACCTAATGGTAAGATGAAATCAGAAGACACACCATCCTCTGAACTGTGCAAACACCAAGATCACCAACTATGGAAGATGGACTATGACAACCTTGACTAGGCAGAAGCTTTCTGGGACCAATAAGAAAAATCCTAGCATATATTTTGGCCTAGGATTTGTACAAAAGCCAATATCTCTAATCCCAGAGTTCCCAAACTTGACAACCATGACTGAGCAGAACTTCTGGTGCCACAAGGAAAGACTTTATCTTAGGCTTCAACCCAAAATCTGTTCAAGAACCAAGATCACTAATTACAGAAGACTGATTACAACAAACATGACAGAACAGATCTTCTAGAACCATCAAGAAAGACTTTATCCTAGAATTTGTCCTGTGACCCATTGAAATACCAAGATCTCTAGCTACTGAAGACTGATTTTCTTAACCCAAACGCCACCCACAGCTATCAGGCTGCTAAGACTACATTTACATACCTCAGTTCAAATCAAATTGATGATTTTTAAGTTCATACTCAGGCCAGCACTTTTTCTGGTCTCCCACACCTCAGCTCAATTCAACCTCTGTTTTTATTACTTTCTTAGTGTCAAAAAAGAAGTCTAGTTTGGGCCAGAGAAAAAGTATGGAATTAGGGCATTCGCCTTGCATGCAGAGGGACGGTGGTCCAATCCCAGGCATCCATTATGGTCCCCCAAACCTGGCAGGAGCAATTTCTGAGTGTGGAGCCAGGAGGAACCCCTGAGCACTGCCGGGTTTGACCCAAAAACAAAAACCAAACATCAAAAAGTCTATTTTATCTGATTTGCATGTGTGATTATATCCCTGAACTTAGTATATCATTTGCTTTTTAAAGCTTTTTCCAGCATTTTGTTTTGAGTCTTGATTTATATTTGGATCTTAAGTGTATTCTTGTGGGCAGAAGTTTGGAGTTTGTCTCTTTATCTATACAGCCCCTTTGCCTGTTGATTGATAAGTTTAAACCTTCGGCATTTAAATATATATTGACTTGTAAACATTTTATTACATATTGCTATGTTTTTCCTTTGAGGTCTACTTTTTACAAAGTGCTTTTTTTTTACCTTTTTTTAAAATTGGTATTTCTCTTCGTATTTTATTCAATTTTCATTCTGAGATGACATTAGGATTTAGATTTAGGGTCTAAATTTATGACCTATTTTCATTTATAAGCAAGTTAATCTCAGCTCATTCTAAGAAGGCACAATACATCTCTCCTTTATATTTATGCTAATGGTCTTTTATTGATTCTATTTTTTTTTTGTTTTTGGGCCACACCCTGCGGTGCTCAGGGGTTACTCCTGGCTGTCTGCTCAGAAATAGCTCCTGGCAGGCACGGGGGACCATATGAGACACCGGGATTTGAACCAACCACCTTTGGTCCGGGATTGGCTGCTTGCAAGGCAAACACCGCTGTGCTATCTCTCTGGGCCCTCTTATTGATTCTTGACGAAGCTGCTTTTCATTCAACAGAAGTCCTTTTAATTTTTGCTAGACCTGCTTAGTTAAAATAAATTGATTTACAAGTTATCATTATCAATATTTTAATTTATAGTAAGTGTTCCTATCTAGAATGTGACTTCTCATGAAGTTATCAGCTATATAGAATTTACAAAGTATTAAGAACATTTTGTTTACTCTGATATATTGCAAACCAAATGTTATCTTCTCCCACATCAAAGTCCATTTCAATTTTTAGTATTTATTATTTTCTATAACCTATATAGGTGTCTTTACAGGGAAAGATAGTAAGGATATCAGAAGTAAGAGTTAAGACAGAAAAATAGTGTTTCCTGGAGCCTGAAAGATAGTTCAGATAACAAGGAGCTTGCCCTGCATGCAGCTGATCATTTACCAATTCCTAGCATTGCATACAGTCCCTGGAGCACTTCTAGTAGTGATCTCTGAGTACAGAGCCAGGAATAAGTCTTGATACAGCCAAGTATCCAAATATCCTCCAAAATAATTTTAGGTATTAAAACTTTTATAATATTTTATTAAAGGTGCTCTTGCAGGACTAAGACCACCTAGTTCTATTTCACTTACTTATGAAACAAAATTATACAGAAAAGAATAAATGATAATATCTGGAAAAGAAAAGAAGGAAAGCTGGTTCTTTTGAGCTACGTTAGTAAAGAATATGTGTGTTTACAGTAGTGGATTTGAGCACTAAAATAAAAAATCATGTTTGTGTCCCCCCTCCAAAAGACCACCTAGTTCAAGGACATAAAGTAATCTGAGTGAAGGGAAAAATTGTTGAATGATTTAAATAGTTATACCTCTATTTACTTCCCCATTTCCCCTTCTATCTCTCTAAAGCCATATTTAATATGAAGAATGCAAAGATAAAACAACCACTATTTGTAACTCTTGAGATTTGCTTATATTGTTTAGCCTTTTTCGGGTTTTCTTAATTTAATAATATGGTTTCTGTGGCTATTGGTACAAAAATAGGCATCTATAACTACAATCATAAATATAGTCACAGTGTTTGAACCAGGCTAGGTCCATAGACTCACTCTTCTCTCAATGAGATCTAAACTGAACAATGAAAGATTATGGGTGCACCAGTCCACACAGCAGAAGGATGGCCATCTTAGGAGGAAACTGTGGGCCAAGTTCCCACCCTCCCTAATCTATATCTGCTGCCTCTTTCACCCAAATTACTATTTTTCTGATTATCCTGCCTTATCACTGACCCTCTATGATTCCTTTTGGGACATCAGAACAAACTTTAGTTACACCAGTTTTGGGAACTGATATTACCAATGTTTTTTGGAGGAAGTACTGGTACTATTCCCCCTCATTTTTTTCCAGGAGGCCTAACAGCTGAGTACATGCCTCTAAAAGTCATAGTATAGCTTTGAATCTCTGGACAACTTCATTTGTTTGATGTCATCCCTATAGGAACACACAAATTTAACAGAATGGACAGCTAACAATAAGAACTTACTAAACATTCTGCAATTGTATTAATGACTTCATCGGAGATAAAATAATATTCATAAATGTGCTTGCTGCTGTACTTTTCCTTTAACTTTCTTCTTTCCTTTTCTTAGAGAGGCACTCTAAGATGCTCAGGTATTACTCCTGGCTATGCACTCAGAAATAGCTCCTGGCTTGGGAGACTAAATGGGAAACAGGGGGATTGAACCACAGTTCATCCTAGGTTAGTACTGGCAAGGCAGACAGATGTCTTACCACTCAGCCACCACTCCAGTCCCTCTTCTTTTCTTTTTAATTTTTATTTTTCTTGCTACTTTTCCCAATAACTTTGCTTTTATTTATCTGGAAACAAATGTATTATGATCAACTAAGTCAACCATGTAATATGTTTTCTTTAAAAAATTTAAAAATGGCCATTCTGTTAGATATTTTAATTCTCTATAATATATATTTTCTAAAAATTATAATATTTCAATTTAGAAAGATGAACTTAAGGACTAATAATAATGATTACTCCAATAACTGGGTATTATTGGAGATAAGTTCCTTACAACTTTTTCTTTTTGGACTATATCCAGTGATGCTCAAGGGTTTCTCCTATCTATGTACTCAGAAATTGCTCCTGGCTTCAGGAACTATATGGGAAGCTGGGTGGTTGAACTTCCGTCCTTCCTGGGTCAGCCGCTTGCAAGGTGAACACACTACCTACTGGAGCTGTGCCTTTGCTCCAGTCCCTTTCCTTTCAACTTTGGAAGAAAACTTGGTCTGTTAATGGACACTTTTGATAGTAACAACATTAACTTGATTATCTGTTAATATTTGTCTTTACAAGCTATTCATTGAGAACAATACGTAATAGATGTATTTATCTTAATTCTCATAGATGTGCTTAGTTTTCTACCACATTCAAGACTATTTTAATTTTAAGATTAGCTCCTTTTACAACTTAATGAAAATAGGACTTACATAGGAAGAACTCGACAACTAATCTTTAGTCTCCAACAGTCAAAAAAGAAATTATTGTAAAATAAAGAGATGTAAAAGATATATATTTACATGTCTTATGTAAATATAATTATGTATAGCAAAATATCTGCACTAGTGCATTTATAAGTGAATACAGCACCATGACATTCTTTCTTTCCTTTGTATTGTTTTTGTTCAATGTATTTTTGTAGTATATCTATAATAATAAACATTTAAATTTATGATGAGGGAGCCAGAAAGATTGCACAGCAAAAGGGTGTTTTTCTTGCATGCGGCTGACTGGGGAGCGACCTAGTTTGATTCCCAGAATCTCATATGGTCTCCTAGCCTGTCAGAGGCAATTTATGAGTACAAAGCCAGGAGTATCCCCTGAGCTTCGCTGGGTGTGGCCCCAAAACCAATTAACCAATTAAAAAAATAAAGTTAAAATTTTTATGGGCTTTCTGCCGGGACTCAGAGGGCGCAGAGGCCATCTTGGGTCATGCAGTTTCCAGCTGCCTGAGATCCGATCTCACCAGCGTTCCTGCCACTGCCTTAGAGTGGATTTTATCATCGTTCCTGCAGGTGAGGCTGGCTGTTTCAGAGGCGGGTCGAAACGTACGCACACTGATTCCTGCTGCTTTCTGCCGGGACTCAGAGGGGTGCAGAGGCCATCTTGGGTCATGCGGTTTCCAGCTGCCTGAGACCCAATCTCATCAGTGTTCCTGCTGGTGAGCCTGCTTGCCTCAGAGGAAATCTAATTATAATTAGAACTCAGATGCCAGCACCCCTTTATGCATGTCCTCTGTGCTGTGCTGCATTTTCGGCCTGATTTCACTCTGAAGTCCAGCATTTCTCTCTGGACTGTCTACTCTGCTGCGTGCTCAGGCCTAAGATCTGATCCTGGGTGAGGCTTCATCCATGGAGGACTCCAATCCTGGTAGACAAATCAACCCACCCAGAAAGGGCAGAGCCAGAGGAGTGTGGCCGCTTACATCACTTAATCAATGAATACCAACACAACACATAGAAAAGCCCACAATACAAGTGTGACAATGGGGAAACAACGCAGGCCAGCATCAGACATAGAGAACGAAGATGACAATTCCAATGACCAGATAATGAACAACGAACTAATCAATCTCTCAGAAAAGGAATTTAGAAAAACAATATGGAAGATGCTCAAAGAACTCAAAGAAACCATGGATCGAGTTGAATAGTACATTAATAAGAACCAAGAAAATATGAAGACAGAAATCACAAAACTCCAAACTGAAATAACATTTCAACTAGCAGGCCTGAAAAACTCAGTAAATGAATTGAATGACAAAATGGATTAGCTCAACACCAGGATAGAAGAAACTGAGATTAGAATTGGTGCTGTGGAAGATGAGATAAATAACAACTCCATACAGTGGGAGAGATTGGAAAAAAAAACTTAAAATAAATGAACAGACAATGGAAAATATAGTCAAAGAATGGGATCAGATGAAAATAAAAGTCTATGATAAGATCAACAGAAACAACTTAAGAATCATTGGAGTCCCAGAGACCAAGGAAGAGAATTTCCAGGAAGAATCAATGTTCAAGAATATCATTAAAGAGAAACTTCTAGAGCTAAAGAATGTATGTGATCAAATCCTGCATGCCCAAAGAGTACCAACCGAAAGAAACCCCAGAAAAAATACCCCAAGACACATCCTAGTCACAATGTCGAATCCCACAGATAGAGACATAATTCTTCAAACAACAAGATCAAAAAATAACATGGAGGTAAGGCATTTGCCTTTTATGCAAAAGGTCATCGGTTCGAATCCCGGTGCCCCATATGGTCCACTGTGCCTGCCAGGAGCAATTTCTGAACTTGAAGTCAGGAGTAACCCCTGAGCACTGCCGGGTGTGACCCAAAAAACAAACTAACAAAAAAAACAAAAACAAAACAAAACAAAAAAAAAAGGAAATTACATTCAAGGGAGCATCCTTGAGATTTACAGCAGATCTGTCACCAGAAACACTCAAAGCCAGAAAGCAGTGGTGGGATATTGTGACAAGACTGAATGAAATGAATGCTACACCTAGAATTCTGTACCCAGCAAAACTCACTTTCTGGTTTGATGGAAAAATACGTGGTTTCACAGACAAAAAACAGCTCAGAAACTTTATAGATTCAAAATCACACTTAATAGAAAAACTGAAAGACCTAATTTAAGACAAGACTAACCAAAAGACACAGCAAACTTCGATATAAAGATGTCAGCAAATCCTAGGACAATTCTTTCTCTCAATGTCAATGGACTAAATGCACCAGTTAAGAGACACAGAGTGGCTAAATGGATTAAAAAACTCAATCCAACTTTCTGCTGTCTATAAGAAACGCACCTGAATAGTCAGAACAAACATAGACTCAAAATAAAAGGCTGGAGGAAAATTATCCAAGCAAACAACACCCATAAAAAAGCTGGAGTGGCCATACAAATATCAGATAATGCTAACTTTATATTCAGGAAGGTTGTAAGGGACAAAGATGGACATTCTTCAGGATAGACTACATGCTGGCACATAAAACATATCTACATAATATCAAGAGGATAGAAATTTTGCAGGCTACCTTCACTGACCACGAGGCTCTGAAATTATTTGTGAACTCCAAAGGAACACAGAAGAAAAACTTTAACACCTGGAAGTTAAACATCCTCATACTGAATAACCAGTGGGTACAAGATGAAATCAAAAAGGAAATCAAAAGATTCCTGGAAATATTGATAATGAAGACACAAACAATCAGAACTTATGGGACACAGCAAATGCAGTACTGAGAGGAAAATTTATAGCTTTACAAGCACACATCAGGAAGGAAGAAGGGGCTTACCTGAGTAGCTTAATGACGCAGCTCATAGAACTAGAAAGTGCTCAACAAAAGGATCCAAAAATAGGGAGGCAGAAGAAAATAACAAAGCTGAGAGCAGAAATCAATGAAGTGGAAACCCAAAAAACAATCCGAAAGATCAACGAAAGCAGAAGTTGATACTTTGAAAAAATAAACAAGATTGATAGACCACTGGCAAAATTAACAAAGAAAGAGAGAGAGAGAAACTTGATAACTCATATCAGGAATGAAAAAGGAGAGATCACTACTGATATGGCAGAGATTCAAAGGGCAATCAGAAACTACTTTGAAAAGCTCTATGCCACTAAAACTGAGAACCTACAAGAAATGGATAAATTCTTGGACTCTTATAATCTTCCACAGCTGAAGGAAGAGGATGTAGCATATCTAAACACCCCCATCACCATTGATGAAATTAAAACGGTAATCAAATGTCTGTCCAAAAACAAAAGCCCAGGCCCAGATGGATTCACTAATGAATTCTTTCAAACTTTCCAAGAGGAACTACTACCAATAGTGGCAAGAATCTTTCATGAAATTGACAAAACAGAAATGCTTCCAAATAACTTTTATGAAGCCAACATCACCTTGATACATAAACCAGACAGAGATGCAACAAAGAAGAAAATTACAGACCAATATCGCTGATGAATGCAGATGCAAAGATCCTAAACAAAATCCTGGCAAATAGGATTCAGTGCCTCATTAAGAAGATCATCCACTATGATCAAGTAGGTTTCATCCCAGTAATGCAAGTCTGGTTCAACATCCGTAAATCTATCAACATAATACACTACATCAAAAACAAGAAAAATAAACACCACACGATCATATCAATAGATGCAGAGAAAGCATTTGATAAGGTTCAACACCCATTCTTGATCAAAACTCTCAGCAAGATGGGAATGGAAGGAACCTTTCTCAATATAGTTAAGGCCATCTACCACAAGCCAGTGGCAAATATTATCCTCAATGGAGAAAAACTAAAAGCCTTCCCTCTAAATTCTGGCA